>PISX010002316.1:69236-164863 GCA_004024625.1 Mellivora capensis
TTTTTTTTTTTTTTTTTTTTTTTTTTAGTATTGATTAGTATGATAAATGTTTTTCCATCCCCTCACTTTCAATCTGCAGCTGTCTTTAGGTCTAAAATTAATCTCTTGTGACAACATATAGATGATCTTTTTTTTTTTAATCCATTCTGACACTTTATGACTTTTGATTGGAACATTTAGTCCATTTACATTCAAAGTAATTGTTGAAAAAAAAAACAAAAAAAAACCAAAGTAATTGTTGATAGGTATGAATTTAGTGTTATTGTATTACTTGTGAAGTCATTGTCTCTGGATAACTATAATGTGTCTTGGTGTTGGCCAGTTTTGTGAATTTTGATAGGATTCCTCTGTGCTCCTTGATTTGGATGACAGGAAATTTTTTTTTTTTTTAAGATTTTACTTATTTATTTGACACACAGAGATCACAGGTAGGCAGAGAGAGAGAGGAAGGGAAGCAGGCTCCCTGCCGAGCAGAGAGCCCAATGCGGGGCTTTATCCCAGGATCGGAGATCATGACCTGAGCTGAAGGCAGAGGCTTTAACCCACTGAGCCATCCAGGCACCCTGGATGGCAGGAAACATTAACAGAATTTTCTATCACGCAGAAGACAGAGACATAGACAAAATGCCAACATGGAGGAATTTATCCCAAAAGAAAGAATGGTTATAAAAAATAAGCCTGTGACTCTCTAAAACTCCAGTCTTTGAGCTGGAGTAAAAACTCACAAAAATCATCCACTCTTGTCTTCTCAATGTTCTTGGGGAAGTGTTTTCCTTGTGAGATCCCCTGTGTTTTCCTCTCTCTCTCACCTCTCTCCTTGACTAGGGGTTCCTCCCCTCTGCAGGACCCACAATCCTTTTCTCCCCTAAATCACACCTCTACACTCTTATCTTCCATGATGTGGCCTCTTCTTTCTCTCTAGTAATGCCTTTGTTCTATCAGTCCTCAGATCATTTTCTTGGGTATTCAGAATGCTTTGATAGTTATCTAGCTGTGTTTGAGGGACAAAACAAGCACAGTGTCCTCCTACTAATCTGTCATCTTATCTCCCCTACTCTGAAAGAATCCATTAAATTTGACAGCTTGTATTTTCGTTTTATTCAGTTAAAGATAATTTTCTTTCACTTCGAGGTTTCCTTTTTGACACACGAGTTACTTAGAATTATGTTGCTTAATAACAAAAGTTTGGGATTTTTTTAATATCTTTTTTAACCAATTTCTACTTTCTCATGTAAGCTGAAAAATATTTGTAGAGAGAAGAAAAACAGTAGTCTTGAGTTGCTATATAAGTAGCTGTGAAAATAAAATCAATTTGAAATAGTGTTTCTGTGGGCCAGTGTTACAAAAACACAAGAAAAGTACTTGAATTATTTTGAAATAAATATTTTGTTGTTTTGAAATTATACTGGCTGAACTCTACTTCTTGCACTCACACTGCTAAAATACTAGATCATGAAGCTTCCTGTCTCAATAGTATTAAGCATTTGGTTATTGAACACTTACTTTCTGTAAAGCAGATTTTCTCAACCTTGGCATTATTGATCAAGATAATATATTGTTGTTAGTGGTTGTCTAACATGTAATGTAAGGTAATGTAATATAATGTAGGACATTTAACAACACCTCTGACCAATTTTCATTAGATGCCAGTAGCACCCATTCTCATTTGTGATAACCCAAAATACATCCAGATGTAGTCAAATGTCTTCTGGGCATGGATTTATGCCTGTTAAGAACCACTGCTATAAAGTGGTTTAATTAATTAATTTATGTTTTTAAAACATTTTGCTTATTTATTTGAGAGAGAGAGAGAGAGAGAGAGAGAGCCAGGGGAGGGACAGAGAAGCAGACTCTCTACTAAGCAGTAACCCGACACAGGACTTGATCCCAGGATCCCAGGATCATGACCTGAGCCAAAGGCCAATGGTTAACTGAGTGAACCACTCAGGCACCCCTGTAGAGTGGTTTAGTCTATACACAAGATCAAAAGAAAACATTGAAATTATATGATTTAAATTTATATGTAATAAGAGCAAAATTTCTCAAACTCGATTATTTTTTCTCTGCAGTGATTACATAGGATCAAATAATTGAAAGGCTCATGAGATTCTTCAGAGTGTCCTCACAAAAGTCTTTGAGAGATAGCATATGATACAGTAGGAGAAAGAAAGCAAGGCAAGCTGCAGGGGACAAAGGGATCTCCATTGCAGCTCCCCAGGTATCTCTCTTCCTCAGTGATTTGTGTTTTGTCTCTGGATTGTGAATTCCAGTGTGAAAGAGAAATCTTGGATTCAGGAACCCTCAGGCAAAAGTTTCTAAGAGGGTCTTTTATAGCCGGTGGTTATGAAACCACAGCATGTGCAAGTCAAAGTAGGTTTAAGGCATTGATTTATACTTCTCTAACTAATATAACTAATATAATATAACTAATATAAACCAGCTGTTCCAGAAAAGTTGCAACTATTTTTTTCTTTTTAAATTTTATTTATTTGACAGACAGTAAGAGAGCACAAGCAGGGTGGGTGGCAAGCAGAGAGAGAAGCAGGCTCCCCGCTGGGCAGAGAACACCTTGCAGGACTTGATCCCAGGACCCAGGGATCATGACCTGAGCTGAAGGCAGACACCTAACCGACTGAGACACCCAGGTGCCCCTGAAAAGTTGCAGTCTTTAAAGAGCATATTATAAATCCTTAGCTAATCCATCTTGTCCTTACATTAACTAAGGTTCAGTACTGACTTTGTTGCATTCCAGGAAATAAGCATAAGGTTACCTCCATGCAGTTATAGGAATACTCTATTTTACACTTCCCTTGCCCCCAAAAATAAGCAAAGAAAAAACACTTTCTCAAATTTTTCTGTTTCTCTACCTGGCTTTAAGCCACCTCTCTGCAACCACAGTTTTTGACACAATTCTCCTTTCTTACTGTCTAAATTACCACACTATCCATTCATTCATTCTTCATGTTAAACTTCTAATATTTCAAAACACACTCATTTAAGAGTAGAAACTGGTTAAATTTGCCAAACTTGCACAGTTGTACAGCTATCAACACAGTCTAGTTCTAGAACATCTCCATCCCCCAAAGGGTTCTTCATGCCCATGTACAGTTGATCCCTGTCCCTCTCTTGACACAGACAACCGATATGCTTTCTTTTCACATAGATTTTACCTTTCCAAAAATTCCATATATGCGGAATCACATAATACACTATTTTTTATGCCTGAATCCTCTCACTTAGTGTGATGTTTTTGAGATGCACCCATGGTATGGCATATATTGATTGCTCATTCTTTTCTTCTCTGAGTACTAGCCCATTGTACAGATATACTACGCTTTGTATAATTAACCAGTTGATGGATATTTGACTTGTTTCCAGCTTTTGCTTATTAAGAATAATGTAGTTATGAACATTGTGTCTTTGTTTGGTCATGTTTTCATTTCCTTCAATAGATATCTAGGTGTAGAATTACTGTTTTAATATAAATGCATGTTTATACACAATAGTGTTGAGCATCCTTGTGGTTTTCCTGATTTATTGAGATATGACTGACATACAACACTGTGTGAATTTAAGTGTTATTTCATACACCTATGTATTAGAAAACTATTACTACCAAATTGTTAGCTAATATCTCCAACACCTCACATAATTACCATTTCTTATTTTATAGAGAACACATTATGATTTAGTCTCTTAGCAATTTATAAGTATATAATAAAGTATTGTTAATTATGATCACTGTATAATACATTAGATTCACGTGCTTAGTTGACATTCTTTGGAAAAGAAACTATTCAAATTATTGTATGATTTTATTTTTATTAAGACGTTTATCTTTCTAAATGACCTCAGACATTTTTATATATTCTGGATATAACTCCTTTCTCAGTCCATTTCCAGAAAGTGTTTTCTTCTTGGCTGTTATTTGCTTTTTCATTCCTTAATGGTGTATTTTGAAGGGCAAAAGTTGGAAATTTTGATGAAGACAAATTAATATTTTTATTTTATTGTCATATTGAAGAACTCCTTACCTAACCCAAGATTACAAAGATTTTTCACTAAGGCTTTCTTTTAGAGGTTTTATAGATTAAACTTTTACAATTGTGCAATCATTTTCAGCTAATTTAAAAAATGATATTAGCTACATAATGAGGTTCTGGTTTTGTTTTATTTTACATAAGGGTATCCAATTGTTCAAGTGCTATTTGCTGAAAAGACCACCCAGTCACCATTGAATTGCATTGGTATTCTTATTTAAAATCAATCAATGATATACGTATGTCTATTTCTGTATTCTATTCCGTAGATAGATCTACATGTTTTTTATGTTGATACTACATTAACTTATTTACTGTAGCTTCATAATAAGTTTTGAACTCAGGTAGTGTAAACCTTCTATCATTGCTTTATTATTTGGAAGCTGTTTTGTTGTTGTTGTATGCTTAAAACTATTAATTTTTTTTACTCATGATACATATCTAGTGCTAGTTGACTGAAAACTCTTTTGATTATTGTAGACACTGCTGCCATGCCATGGTTTCCTTACATATCAGTTTATTCATTAGCTATATATATAAACATAAATATAAGCATACCGGCATAATTATTATACAATGCTTTATAGCTGGTAAAATAATGGTTAATTTAGCAAGGGAAACAGCTAAGAAGAATTTATTACAACATCACTAGCTGTCAGGAAAAGGTAAGTTCAAACTATAACCACCCACCACACATCTATTGGAAAGGTTAACACTAAAAAGCAAAATAAAAATACCATATACTGGGAAGTGTGCAGAGAAACGAAATCACTCATACATGGACGGTGAAGATGTGAAATGGTAAACTCTAAAAAGTAGTTTGGCAGTTTTTTACCATGCACTTATGTGACTCAGCAATTGAATGTGGGAATTTATGTAAGAAAAATGAAAATGTATGTTCACAGAAAACTCTATAAATGTAAAAAAAAGAGAAAAAACTGCACATGAGTTTTCATAACAGGTTTATTCTTAATAGCTAACAAACGACGGTTCAAGAAACAGTGGTGCATGCATACCAATCAGCAATAAAAAGGAACAGACTGCTGATACATTAAATGACCAAATGGTTCTTAAGGAAATTATCTGGAACGGGGAAAAATATCTAAAATGTTTACATACTGTATGAATCCAATTATATAACATTCATGAAATGACAAAATTACAGAAATAGAGAACATGCCAGTAGTTGCAGGGGACAATTCGGCTGTGGTTATGAACAGGTCATGTGATGGATTCTTGGGATGAACTATGTCTGGATTGTCTTGGTGGTTACATGAATCTATATACGTGATAAAACTACATAGAAATAAATACATGTGTGCACACACATAAGTGCATGTAACACTGGTGAAATCTTAAGGTCAGTGGATTGCCTCAATATCAATTTCCTAATCATGGTAAGATAGTTAAAAAAATGCTAGTTTGGGGGATACAACTTTGAAAAAGGTCAACTTGATCCATCTATTTAGGAAGAAGTCATATAAAAATAATTCAAATTTACTGAGTACTTACTAAGAGGCATCACTATTCTTTCATGACAAGCCTATGAAGTAGGTACTAATATTATCCCTATTTTAAAAATAGGTGAACTAAGGCATAGTAAGTAGAAAATCAATATAAGATGGTAATGGAAGAGCCAATCTTTAAATCTAGACAATGGTGCAAGCATTCTTAGCTATTTCTGTCATAGCTAGCCTCTTGATGGTACCTAGTATAAGTCTCACAGAACTTAAAGAGAAGTAAAACTAATGTGGGCCAGAGAAGCCCTAAAAATTGTTATGAGCTGCTTAAGCATAGTTATATTTAAAACAAACTGAGCCAATTGCAAGAACTGCAAGGTTGTAAGTTGAGGTACGTTATTATTTAAGAATCATATTCAAAAATCAGTGAAGAACCACTAGTATAGAAGACAAATATTAAGAGGCAGCAACACTATTGGAAAAATTAAGTTTTCTTCTTGAGCTACAGATATACATTAAGGTAGTTCTTAAAAGCTGAAGAGAGAATGTACTCTAAGTGTGGCAGATAGGGAGGGTTCTCAATTAGTCGCATAGTGATGGATCTGGCGGCCGACATCCTTCGCCTATCTGCTCTCTTAGGGAGGTGCCAAGTCTAAAGAAGTTACCTTCTGTGTAGTCATGGACCTTTCTGGTGCAGCCCAAATCTATTGCCCAATCAGTATAATGATAAAAGGGTCACAGAAGTGCCAGAATGAGTGAAAACCCAAGTTCTCTTGGCTTCAGAGATCCACATATGCAGGTGAAGCTTTTATTAAATTGCATCACGTACTTTGGTCTCTGTCCAAATGCTCTTCCTTTCCTGTTCTTCCACAAATCCCAAGCATTCTCCCTAATGAAATTCTAGCACATTCATCTCTGTCATGCCATCTACTTTCATGAGAAGTTAACCTGCAACCTGCAAGAGTTGGCATTTTTGAAAAACTGGAACTGACAAAGTGCTTATGCTTGGGGGGAATGACATTTTTGTTGAGTATCGAGTTCATGGTACTATATTGAAGTAAGTGTCTCATTAGCAATGTTGTTCTGGCTCTGAATTTCTTGGACACACCATCACTGGAGCAACCAGGTCAGTAATTTGGAAGACATCCTTGACTCCCCTCTGTCTTCTCATTGGCAAAATCCTATCCACACTGTTTTGTAAAATTTCAATTACAAGTTTCTCCTCTCTCTCCTTCTGCTATTGCTTGTGTTATTGCCTTAAGCATCCTTTTTCTAATTTTCAACACATCATTTTCTCATCAGTTCTCCATGATTTAGCTAATGGGGTGGTCATCCTAATATTCAAAATTCATCCTCACACTCCCAACTTAGGATACTTCTGTGACTTTTATTGACAGGAAGAGAAAGAGAGAGAGAATTTACCAAGGTCTATAATAGGTACTTAGGGATCATTCTCTCACTCAGTTGCTGATTAGTCTCCTACTATGGTGTTTTCCCACACAGCCTATTATTATAGAGCATTACTAACATTTGTGGCGTATTTGCTATTTACCAGGACAAGAATTGTACAAACTGCTTAACATGGATTACTTCATGTAATCCTCACAACCTTACAAGCCTAACAAACTATTTGCAATACCCTGAATATATCAAGCTAATGTATGCCTCAATTTCATACTGCTTCCTCCACAGGCAGTGGCCTTCCCTTACTCGTTTCCCCCATACAAACACCTACTGATCCTTCAAGACTTGATTCATTTATTATCTGCCCTGTTAATACTTCCTGCTGACACTTCTGGTGTTACTGTTGACCTACTCTCCACCATTAACCTTAGACATTTCTACCACAATAGTTCTAATGCTTTAGTAACACCATATTCAAATCATTCACCTCTCCACTGAACTGTTAACAACTTGAAGAAATGAATCATAGCATATATTTTGTTCCCTGTCCACAGTTTTCAACCTCACAAATAATATCACTGTCTTATATTATTAACAAGGGTAACAATTAAGGTGATTTTTCAAATGTATATACTTAACGGAACTTGGCTGACAGATGCTTTGTGTTATAGAGCCAAAGTGTGGATTTTAAAACCAGTCAGAACGAGGCTGGAATCCTGGTTTTTTGTCTCTTTTTAATACATAAATTGACTTGGAATTCTTCACTGTAATATAATTTTCCTCTGTAACAGAATTATAGTGGCACTGTATTTTTTGTGACATATCTGATCATTACGTCACATTACCCATGGTACACAGGAAATCCACAGATAACAACCCAGTATGCCTGACCCACAACAGACTTCTAATTCTGCCTCGCACTATTTCAGGTGCATTTATGTCAGAACTGGTGGCTGTATCTGAATGTCAGTCTAAGTTAGGATGAGAGGCAGGCTCCAGCTGGTCTTAGCTGTGGATTAGGCTCTAGTACTGGGGGCTATTCTTTTTTTGCAGTGGCCTAATGTTAAAGCTAAAGTAAGAAGCTTAGGCCTGCACTGATGGTCTATGATAGTATATGAAAAACAAGCCAGTGTCGCTGCTAAATTGAATCTCTCCACCAATATCTCTCTCTTTCCTTGTCTTACACAATTTCCACTGTTCATCCAAGTCCCCTCCATCTGCACCTTTATCTCCTGCCTTTTATTACCAAATTCCACTCCAGTACCTGCTACTATTTGTAAAACATGGTTCTACATGATAGAAAATTAATAATGAAGCAATACTTCACTGCACTTGTAAAACTGGCTTCCCAGAGAGGAAAATGAAGTGTCTGCAGATTCTTGTACTTATAATAAAAGTCAGCTACAAAAGAAGGAACTAATAAACCGACTTAACAGACTTGTTTTTCATTTTCATTTGGCACTCAGTTTAAGTGAAATTCTGATAGCAAACTAGCAAAGCATAAGAAGTTTATACTAAAAATTATAAATGAATTATCATTTTAGTAATAAATTTAATAGTAATAGATAAAACTACTATAATTTCAGGTAATATTTTAACTAGATTTAGTGTTTTCCCCATTTTCAAAACATAGTAACAATAGCAGATTAATTATGAACAATAACAAAAATACATTTTGTATGCATTCCTGAATTGTTATTTAACTTAAAATTAAAACATAAATTGATGTAACATTGAGCTTACAGGGTAGTAATTACCTTTGCAAACTTTTATCCTTAACACAATTCCTTATAAAGAATGGCTTGGTTTATTTTATTTTATTTTACTTTATTTTATTTTATTATTTTATTCTATTTTTTTATTTGCATTATATTAAATTTTTCAGTCTATAAAAAGTAAAACCAAGACTAGCTAAAGCTTACTTGCACTATATTATTCATATTATTAATTTATATATAGGCGTTCCCATATATTCACTGTGATATATTTCTTTAAAGTGTATTTCATAAAGAAATGGTGCGAAGTGTATTATTTCCCCCTCATAAGCAATCAGGAGTATTCCAGAGGACAGAGAGACTGGATGCAGTTACTGTTTTGACACTAGATGGCATTCCTGTGTAATCAGAAGACCAAAAGGCTAATACAGTTGCGGGTCTGTTTCCCTGAGACCTGTCATAAATGAATGGATTACAGCTAAAGAAAGTTAAATACAGGCTTTTATTCAGATTATATGAATAAACCAATCTGACATCATGCTATGTACAGTTTTTTGACTATTTTAAAATTAAGAATTGTCATTCTGCCTTCACTAAATTGAAGTATAGATGCTAGCTACTGAAAGATATTTCCTGCTTTTTGCCTATGATATTTACTTCCATGCAAGTATTTTTATGTAAATAATTCAGAAAACATACTTAATTCAACTTGTATAAAACACTGTCACAAATTTATTCCAATGAGAAAATAATTCCATGCATCAATATTAAAGATTATCTTAGGTTCGTTATTATTGCAAAAAGTTTAAACAAGGATAAGAGCCTTTTAAAATTATTGTAAAAACATTACACTTAAAAAAATCTTATTGTTTGTCATTTACATATGATGATGAAATAAACCACTAATTTAATATGATGTGTCCAACCTCATATTAAAGACATGTATGTTCTTATCAATAGAGAACTTCTCAAAAATTTTTTATTATATTAGTCACTATACAGTATATCATTAGATTTTGATGCAGTGTTCCAAGATTTCATTGTTTATGTATAACATCCAGTGCTCCATGAAATCCGTGGCCTCCTTAACAGCCATAATCATGCTAACTTACCCCCCACTCATTTCCCTCTAAAACCCTCAGTTTGTTTCTTGGAGTCCACAGTCTTTTATGGTTTGCCTCCCCCTCTGACTTCCCCCCCTTCATTTTTCCCTCCTCCTAATAATGTCCTACATGCTATTTTTAGGTTCCATAAATTATTGAAACCTTTTGATAATTGACTTTCTCTGCTTGACTTACCCCACTCAGCATAATCTCCTCCAGTCCCATCCATCTTGATGATGTGGTCCATATATACAATGGAATGTTACTCAGCCATCCGAAATGATGAATACCCAACTTTTGCATCAAATTTTTTATAACAAAGCCAAAACAGAAAATGTAACAGCAGCATGACAAACTTGGAGAGAAAGCAGTGGCTGTGAAAGCCCGGAATTGAGGGGATCGATGTGTCAGAAACCTGAATGTTAGTTGTGATGTTCCAGAGAAGATTCAGGGTTCAGCATAAACACACAGAAATTAAAATTTTGAGATGATTAGATACATTTCTCAAAAATTATGACAAAATATACATATTGTTGAGTTTGCTTTTTCCATGAAATAAGGGTAACATTAATTTTTGCAAAAAGAGGGGATATTTATTGAGCTTCCATGGGTCCAGCACATCACAAATATTATCTCTGATTTTCAGAACAATCCATTTAATTCTATTTTACCCCTCCCACTAGACATGAGTAAAATCTGGGTTAAGAATTGAATTTCTTGAATTGAATTTCTTGAATTTCTTGAACTACAGGCCACCAAACGCCAGAGCCAGAATATGAACTGCAGCCTCTTGAACCATACACAGCGAATTTCTCACAATGTAATTCAGCATGCTTGTTATGTAAGGAGGGGCAAGATGGTGGAGAAGTAAGAGAACTTGTTTCAACCGATCCCCTAAAGTGAGCTAATCATCTACCAGAACACCCATGAAATCAGCCTGGGATGTAAGATTATATACTTCTACATTTTCTCCAAATTCATATACTGAGGTCCCAAACCCCATTACATCAGAATATAACCATATTTGAAGATAAAGCCTTTACAGAAGTAATTAATTTTGAATGAGATCCTATGTAGTCGGGATCTATCCAATATGATGGATGTCCTCATATGATGAAAAGGGATGCACACTTTCAGAGGAAAGCCCACGTGGGGACATAACCGGAGACCGCCATCTGCAAACCAAAGAGACAGAGTAGCCCCAGCAGAAACCAAACCTCCCAACACCTGAATCTTGGATTTCCAGTTTCTAGAACTGTGAGAAAATAAATTTCTGTTGTTTGAGCCACCAATTCTGCAACACTTTCTTACGGCATTCCTACCAACAAATATCATGCCCAAAACAGTATTCTTAACTTTTAATAGAATCCAGTTTATACTGACTTCCAATGAATTTAAAGCAATGAATATTTCTACAAACATATTTTTAAATACTATATATATATAATGTCAGGTGTTTGTGTTTGTGTATGTGTGTCTGTTTATCTATCTATTGAGAAGACTATTATACCACTATTTTTCGCTGGACAAGAGCTACAAATAATATCTTAAATTATATTCAGTGATTTTTATTGCTATAGAAATAATTATTTGGCATATATTCAGGTAAAAGCTAATGTTAAAATTAAGTAACCAAGATTTGAAATGAAATCGAAAATTTAAAGGTTAAAACAATTTTAATTATAATTAAAGGTCTACAATGCTTTAAATATACATTGGAAATTTGAAATATCAGAATGAAGTCAATTTTATCAATATTTATTCTATGTCTTTCTCCTAAAAATATTTAAAAACACTGACATCCCAGTGACAATTATCTAACCACACGCTTTGGGTTTCCCATTAAAATTTATGGATAATGGCTGATGCTACACTTAGCTCAAGTAATGTGAAAGGTGAGCATAAACTTTATGATGCACCAGAACAATAGAATGCTAAGACTAATAGACTCATTCATATGTATACAGAAGTCAGCCTGAAGATTCTTGTACTTGTTAAATTTGTGAAAATTGTAGCATCAAATATATTCATGATTTTAATTAATTGGAACAAACTGAATAAACAAAAATCTATGACTGCATAAGGAGTCTCAAATTTAAAAAAAGGACAAAAACTAAATCTAAAAAAAATTTATCACAATTAGATGTCATCGATACATCAGTTTCTTACTCTGAAAATCAGTATTAAATACAGAGGTAATCTCATTGCATTTCATTAGGAAGTGTGCTTCATTCAACAAATAACTTCAGATGGTTAGGAATTCACACCCTCTTGACAATAATGTTAGTTGATAAAAGTAAAAGAAATCATAGAATTTTAAAATGGCCAATGACATCTAATGAAATCACTGATTCAGAGAACCATCAGTGCAAAACCCAATAGGTAAAGTGTGTTGGTTAACTGAACAGTCACAGGTTTAAAGATCCCATATAATTTGTCAACAAAATATGGTCATAATACAACGGAGAAATAAAATAACATTATGTGCTTCTTGAAGTTAAAATATTTCATCCGAATCTAACTTTTCTTCTTTGGAGCTAGTTTTCTGTTTCAGGAACAGGAACATAAAAGAACATATTAAATGATACTTGGAAAAAATAAAGGAAGTCTAAAATACAGAACATTCTCCAGTGCATGTGTTCTCATCTTTCACATAGCCAATACGGGGGGGGGGGAGGATGAAGCAGGAACTGTACTAAATTATACAGATGTAACAAGAAAATGAAATGAATGGGCATTGTTTATTAACTTGTTTGGGGAAAAACAGCTGCTATAGGCATTTTGGGGAAACATTAGGAAAAACAGAAATGAAATATACGAGATAGTATTAATTTCATCAATATGATCATTGAATTGTGACTGAATATAAAAATATTTCTCATTATTTGAGTATATTTGTAAGGATAAAGTGTAACAACATTTGTAAATAACTCTGTTTTAGTTCTTCAGTATTTATTTTTTAATATATGCTGATGAAGAAAATACAACAAAATTTAATAATTATTAAATCTAGACATTGGTATGCTAGACTGTTGCTGTATTATTCTTTATTCTTTATTATTTTATTTTTGTTTATTTTGAAAATTATTTTTATAATTAAAAATTAAGTCTTCTTAGATATTTTATGATATGCCTACAATACAGAACATGTATAATATAAATATCTGTATTTAATACATTGAATAAATAGTAGCTGTTTTCATAGTGAGCTTCTTAAATCCAGTGTTCTGACATATATGTGACATGTAGACATGTAGTTTTACACTGTTACACATTCAATGGTTTTTAAGAGAAAAAAAATGTGTTATTCTAGTACCTGTAGTCAGCTAGAGGACTTATAGTTAAGAATTCCTTCTGAGTATTATAAAATACTAGACTATCAATCATTTAAAGACTGAAAAAAACAAGTGTTATTTAAGGTGGGTTTAGACGGCAGGAAACTAATTTAATGATTTGAAGCTACATTCTCTGTCATGTCAGGAGTGTACTGCTCAGAGTTCATTACCAGCCCTGTATGACCTGATGTAAAATCCAATACGGTGGCATGCCCCATGGTATTCAATTGCAAGGGGCAAGGAGTCATTTGCTTGGTTAGATGACAAAGTGGGAGGGATGGCAGGTGATTTACTTTTGGTGACCTCTTTTTTGTTATTTATTCTCTGATTGCAAATGCACACTAGATGAGCTCTGGTAAGGCAAACAAAAGTAAAACAACCACCACCACCACAACAGCAAAAACAACAAAATCATGTTGGAGTCTTAGGAAATCATGTCTTACTCCAAGGAATAAAACACTTTTAACACAGCTTAATGAAAACAAATCAAGCATTTGAAAAAAAATGGTGATATGAATTAGTCAACACAAAAATTAGTTTCAAAATTATATATAGCTATATATATTATATGTGGATTATATATTATGTATATATGGATTTGTTATACTTGACTTTAATTGTATTCTATAGAAAGCAATAACTTTGAAAATCTAACTCATTTTCCACAATTGTAAATTGATCTCTCACTCAAAAGAGAAATATTCTTTTATATTACTGAAATTTTTACTATCTGATTTTTTAAGAACTATACTTCTTCTCTACCCCACATATATTTCACTGTGAGGGAATAATTATTTTAAGTACCAAATTTTAACTGAATTGCCATAAGGATCTCTCTCAACGCCATTAACAACTTATCAGGCATTGAGGCCAAAATATATACATTTTCTGTCATATGAATTTAGAAATTATTTAGGGGAACTTCTTTCTCATCTGATTATTTCTAAATTTGTCCAGTTCACTAGGGGAAGTACCAACTTATAAGTACTCTAAAAGATACACAAAATTCTAAGTAGTTATAAATATGGATTGTTCACTTCTTTCAGGTCCAATTGTAATGATTCATATACATTATCATAAGGTAATTATGACGTGGAGCTTGTTGTAGACACATCATTTCGCATTTTAAAAAATGCATGCACAACCACATAGATATCTACTTGTCAAACTAATCAGTCTTACTTCCACACTAATGAGGCCAATTGATTTTCAACTTATTTGGGGTGATAGTATCATAAACCGACTCTGTCTGAATGCAGGTTGGTACGTAAAATGTATTTTTCTCCTTCCCAAGACATTCTTGCCCAAAGTATGTAATATGCTACATGGCTAAATGTAAACAGATTCTATTAATTTTCATCAAGTTACTGTTCAGTGAAATAAAATTGCCATTTGATTGTAACAAGGAAAACTCCAAAGAGAACATATAAATCAGTATTATTGGCAGTTGGAAAAAATACATTGCCTAGATTATGTTAGTGACTAGGGAAATAAATGACCATTTTAGAGGTTTTAGAAGCACTTGGAAGAGTAAATGAAGATAGCTTTTGAAAATTGCTGATGGGAATTCATCATAATGGAGGGCTGAGTTATATAAACAACATTTATTTCCCAGACTTGATCATTCTAAAATGGAATAAAGTTTGGGTGAAAAGAGATTTCTTTATATGAGAAAAATGCTGAAACAGCATAAGAGAAGATTCAAAAGAGCTTTTTAGTTGATACTAACAGGTAGCAGAAAAAATTAGTTTACATCATATTGAATTAAAGAATCTGATATTTACCTAGATGCCTAACATGAAATTCCAGGTGTTTCCTTTTTAGAATATAATACATGGGATTTGGAAATGTGGTATGTTAAGAGCATTAGCTTGTCTTTGACACTAGGTAAAGCTTCATTCAAATGCAACTCTGTCAATCATAAGTTCAGGAAGACAAAAAGTTATTAGGTTTGCTGTATAGATGGAATAGTATTTAAACAGATCTTGGACAGAAACTCTACCCAGAATATGGGTTCCAAGAGTATTTCTGACTAGGCAAAAACTACTATTTCTTTTTCTACATCTCTAAGATAATTTGTAAAGTTCCATGTATTTTTTCAAATATTTATAATTTAGTAAACATGAAAGCAATATTAGAAAGCAACATATACACCTAGAACCTCTTAGTATCTAAGAAAAATATATTTAAGAAAGATTAAATTGGGGCACCTGGGTGGCTCAGTGGGTTAAAACCTCTGCCTTTGGCTCAGGTCATGATCCCAGGGTCCTGGGTTCGAGCCCCGCATCAGGCTCTCTGCTCAGCGGGGAGCCTGCTTCCTCCTCTCTCTCTCTGCCTGCCTCTCTGCCTGCTTGTGATCTCTCTGTCTGTCAAATTAGTAAATTAATTTTAAAAAAAAAAGATCAAATTGAGTAACTAACTTGAAAAGCTTGTAAGAGCTTTAAGAAATCATTTATTTTTATTGATTTGGTTTCATTTTTATTTTAATTTATGGGTTTGATCATTTAAAAGGATTCATCATTGCTTCTATGAATGTTGGGATGCATGTCCCCCTTCTTTTCACTACATCTGTATCTTTGGGTTAAATACCTAGTAGTGCAGTTGCTGGGTCATAGGGTAGCTCCATTTTTACCAACTTGAGGAATCTCCATACTGATTTCCAGAGTGGCTGTACCAGCTTACATTCCCACTAAGAGTGAAAGAGGGTTACCCTTTCTCCACAATCTCACCAAAACTTGTTGTTTCCTGTTTTGTTAATTTTTGCTGTTCTGACTGGTATAAGGTGGTATCTCATTCTGCTTTTGATTTGAATTTCCCTGATGGCTAGTGATTTTGAAGATTTTTTCATGTGTTGAGATGCCCTTAAGCAGATGAATGGATGGATAAAGACATGGTACATATATACAATGGAATATTACTCAGCCATCAGAAGGATGAATACCCACCGTTTGCATCAACATGGATGAAACTGGAGGGGATTATGCTATGTGAAATAAGTCAGGCAGAGAAAGACAATTATCATATGGTTTCACTTATATGTGGAGCATAAGGAATAGCATGGAGGATCATAGGGGAAGAGAGGGAAAACTGAAGGGGGAGAAGTCAGAGAGGGATATGAACTATGAGAGACTATGGACTCCGAGAAACAATATGAGAGTTCCAGAAGGGAGAGGGGTGCGAATATGGGGTAGATGGGTGACGGGTGTTAAGGAGGGCACGTGTTGTGATGAGCACTGGGTGTTAAATGCAACTAATGAATCACTGAACACTACATCAAAAGCTAATGATGTACCATACAGTGGCTAACTGAATATAATAAAATATTAAAAAAATAAAAGTATTCATCATCAGGAAAAGTTGTTTTATTCAAAATTCCCCTTTCTTTTGTAAAAACAATTTTATATTTCTTTTTTTTAAATTTGATTTTTTTTGAAGATTTTATTTATTTATTTGACAGACAGAGATCACAAGTAGGCAGAGAGGCAGGCAGAGGGAGAGGAAGAAGCAGGCTCCCCATGGAGCAGAGAGCCCAATGTGGGGCTCGATCCCAGGACCCTGGGATCATGACCTGAGTGTAAGGCAGATGCTTAACCAACTGAGCCACCCAGGTGCCCACAATTTTATATTTCAAGATATAATTATTTCATTTCAGATTGTTGAAAAATGGGAAACCGTATAAACTTTTTATCCTTTATTTTCAGGAAGTTCAAATTCTAATAAATAATTATAATAAATATATAATGAATAGATTCTCAAGAAGCACCTCTCACTAAGTAACTGAGAATTAAATGATATGTTACAATGTTTTATATAGCAAAACTGTTTCATACTTACACTGTTTACAACTTTTTCTACCCACAATATTTTCTCAGGATACTTTTAAAATATTTTTTAAATTTTTTTTTAAAGATTTTATTTATTTATTTGACAGAGATCACAGATAGGCAGAGAGGCAGGCAGAGAGAGAGGAAGGGAAGCAGGCTCCCGGCTGAGCAGAGAGCCCGATTGGGGCTCATTCCCAGGAGCCTGGGATCGTGATCTGAGCCAAAGGCAGAGGCTTTAACCCATTGAGCCACCCAGGCGCCCATCGGGATACTATTTTTAGTGAAAGTGACTAAAGCATTGAATCTACATGAATATCAAGCTCCACTCTTTCTCTTTATTTCATTTCTTCTCATTACATAAAATGGATTTTTTTTTAAGAGAAATGTTTTTAGGGCCGTGCCCAATTCAGATCACTTACAAAAAGTAAACTATAAGGCAAGGAATAGTGGAAAATGTGGCTGTAGCAGCAGGTGGTAGTCATACTGGGTCTTATATATGATACTGTATAGATTATGAATTTCAACTCTCATGGAAGCTGTACAAAACCACTGACATTTTAATAAGCACATTGAAATAATAAGGTATACTTTTAGATAGATGCCCCTGTTTGGTCTATAAAAATAGATGAAGGTTATAAAAAACTAGAGTCAAAGGATCATTTAGAAGGGATTAAAGTGGAAAATAAAGTGTGCAAAAAGAAGGTTTGGGCATGTATTCTATACAAGGGGAATGTATTCTGTTACCATGTTTTGCTTAAGTGTAATATTTATCATTTCTTCAAATTTGAAGCATTAGATCACAGGCAATATTCCTCCTGGAAAGTACTTATTTGCAGTAGAATGAAAAACAATATGTAAGATAACTTATTAGCACACTAATAATATGAATAAGCAATTGGTAATATAATATATTACAACTGGTCAAAGAATACATAATAAATATAGTTGAAATGTCGACATTTAGGTAGAAATAAAATTAATGCAAATTAAAAATATGTTTATTTAAAGTTGCATGTCTTATCTATTTTGTATACAATTAATTATAAAATCAAATGAGACAGAATGTAGGTAGACATTCAGAAAAGATGAATAAGTCATTATTAGGGAAGAGGCAGAAAGTTTTCATATGATCTATGACATAAGCCTGGACTCAAAAATAGATACAATTTAAGTAAGGTTGCTAGATTTAGAAGAAAAAAGGTTAAATTTAAATTTCTGATTAATGAGGGATAATTTATGAATGTCAGTATGTCCCACACAATATTTAGTATATACTTATAATAAAATTTATCCACTCTTTATCTAAAATTCAAAAATAACTGAATAGGGACACCTGGGTGACTCAGTTGGTTAAAGACTGCCTTCAGCTCAGGTCATATTCCCAGGTCTTAGGATCAGAGTCCTTCATCTGGCTGCTTGCTCAGTGGGGAGCCTGCTTCTCTCTTTATCTGCTGCTTCCCCTACTTGTGCGCCCCCCTCCTTGTGTGTGTGTTTTCTCCCTCTGTCTCTCTTTGACAAATAAATAAAATCATAAAAGAAAACCAAATATAACTGAATAGCTTGATCTGGCAACCCCAGATTTGAAGGAAAATAGCAGACAACAAGGGAAACCACAATAGTAAAGTGAGATGTAATAAACTTACCACCTAAATATTGGGCAAAGGTCTATGCTGTAAACAGAGAAATGTCATCTTAGAGAGATAGAAGTCCAGATCTGAATAGCATTAAATGTTAGGCAGAGAAATATAACTTGTTGAAATTAGAAATATGGAACCATTTAAAGCTTTGATCAAAATATCAAAGTACATTAAAGAATAATCAATCTAGAAAATTCTTTTTTTAAAGATTTTATTTATTTATTTGGCAGAGAGATAGAGATCACAAGTAGGCAGAGAGGCAGGCAGAGGGCAGGCGGCAGGGGTGGGGGGAGAGCAGGCTCCCTGCTGAGCAGAGTCTGATGTGAAGCTGGATCCCAGGACCCCGAGACCATGACCTGAGTGGAAGGCAGAAGCTTAACACACTGAGCCACCCAGGTGCCCCTAGAAAACGAATTCTTAATAGATTAGAAAGTTAAAGGCTTTAGAGTCAGAGAAGGATTCAAGAGATTATTTAACCTGAGTTTGTAGCATGGCCTTCTTCTAAATTATGGAAAACAAAGAAAAAGTCTGTGAACAAAGGGAAAGTATAGTTTAGAATATTAAATGCAATTACAAAGACAGGATAATTGGGAAAACTAGGATAAAAATACCAAATTTGTTACTGGGACTTTTTTTTTTTTCTTTTATTGATTGTTAATAGTGGTTATCAAAGTTCAGTGAACAGGACCTTCTGTTTTCAGCCATAATGGAAGTGATGGTGCCAGAATAGCCCTCCCACTGTTAACAACTAGAAATCAGGCCAAGATGCTAGAAACAACTGTTTTCAGATATTAGACAACATGATACACAGCACTGTGAGGTCTGACTAAGGATACCTTCTGTCTTTGGAGGAGAAAAACCCAAGCATAGTATGATGGTGGTATTGAGTTAAGGAATCACAGATCAGGACTTAGGGAAACTGAGACAGATGGAATTTGGGAGCACAATAGTTGACAGGAGTTGTCTGCAGTGAAAGTAGGTCAGCAATAGAGTCATTAGACTGGGGCAACTCTGAAACTTTTGGTAGTTTAATGTAAACAAATAAAACAGTTAGCTAGGTTTTTCTTCAATCTGAGAAAATGAAACTCAGGAATAACTAATCCTGAGTAGTTAGCCAGATTCCCTTGATTCTGAGAAAATGAAATGCAAGAAAAACTATCATAGCAACCAAATAACTAATTTTTTTTCTAAATAAGGCAAACATTTAAATTACAGCCAGCTGAATAATTACTTTGCTTCCCTGTCTTCTCTATAGATATCTCTGCTCTAGCCCCTCCTCACAAAACACTGGTAGCCATTTTGGTTTGGTGCTTTCTGATTCAAATAGTTGTTTGCTCAAAAAAACTTAAAAATTTTTTTCAATGTATCACAATTTTATATTTTAACATAATGTAGAAAAAGAGCTCCAGAAATCTCTATAAAGAGCCTTGGCTGAGTCCTTGCTTGAATACTAAGTTTTCATATGTAGGCTGAGACATCACAAGAAGGAGTATAGAACTAACAGGGAATGAAGAACTTCAGGTAGCTCTGAACTAAGCAATGGCGGCAGCTTACAAGATATAGGGGGACGTCTAATATCCAAAAATATAGAGTGTATTTGTTTACTGAGCCCTGAGGGACTTAGTAGATATATATATCTATATATAGATATTTTTAAACTTATTTATTTATTTGACAGAGAAAGAGACAGTGAGAGAGGGACCACCAACAAGGGGAGTGGGAAAGGGAGAAGCAGGCCTCCCGCTGAGTAGGGATCCTGATGCCTGGCTTGACCCCAGGACTCCAGGATCAGGACCTGAGCCAAAGGCAGACACTTAACTACTGAGCCACTCATGCACCCTTAGTAGATATTTTAGAAAGACTATTCTTTAGGTCAACAGGAAAATGAGCCTTAAAGTGAAGGCTACTTCTAGTCCCACAAAAATTGACTTGATCTCCAAGTAAAACAAATGCCTGCCAGAAAAACAGTATTGTTGAAAATAAGTCAGGGTTCTGGGATCGAGTCACGCATCCAGCTCTCTGCTCAGCAGGGAGCCTGCTTCTCTCTCTCTCTCTCTCTGCCTGCCTCTCTGCCTACTTGTGATCTCTCTCTGTCAAATAAATAAATAAAATCTTTAAAAAGAAGAAAATAAGACAAAATATCCAACTATCTCTATAACATACACAGTTATTGACATACAATAAAAAATGTGGCACATTCCCAGAAGCAAAATCAATCAATATAAACAGAAATGACAGAAATGATGGAATTAATGGAAAAAAATTTAAGATAGGTGTTATAAACACTTCAGAACTAAAAAAATATAAACATAATAAGGATAAAAATAGAAATCATAAAAAATTACCATACTGGGCTCTGAAAGGTAGATATTTAAATCTGAAATAAAATTTCAAAAGATGGTTTTAATAGATTAGGCACTGAAAAATAAAAGCTCAGTAAACTTGAAGATAAGGCAAGAAAAACTACTCTACCTGAATGACACAGAGAAGAAAGGTAGAAAACCATGAGAAGACACTCAACAACATGTGAAATTTCAAGCAATCTAAATATCAGCATATTGAACATTCCTAAAGTGTAAGCTGTGGAGAGAAAGGGCATATTAAATACAAGAGGTGAAGAGAGTGGAAGAGAACATGGGAGGGAAAAAAAGGCATAAACAAAAACAAAGAAGCAAAGGTCAGTTTTTTGAAAATATTAATAAAATTGACAAACCTCTACCTAAAGAGATAGGAAAAAGGAGAAAGATTAATTATCAATATCAGGAATGAAAAAAGAGATTTCAATGATAGTGATATGTGATATTGTGTGATAGTAATATTCAAATGTAAGTATTATGGAGTACTGTGAAGCCTTATGCCAATTAACTTGAGTACTCTGATGAAATGACAACTCCTTAAAAAATAAAATTAATCCAAGAAAAATAAAAATTCTAAATTCATTAAATAAGTTGAATTTGTAATTAAAAGCCTCCCCCAAAAAGTCAGGCTTCAGTGGTGAGTTCATGGCTTCAGTGGTGAGTTCTTTCAAACATGTAACGAAGAAATAAATTAATTCTACACAAATTCTTCTAGAAAATAAAAGCAAAGAGAACCTTTCCAGAAGTCATGAAAAGTCATCAAAGAGGGAGAAAAACCACGAGAGACTCTTAAACTATAAGAAACATACTGAGGGGGGTGCCTGGGTGGCTCAGTGGGTTAAAGCCTCTGCCTTCGGCTCAGGTCATGATCCCAGGGTCCTGGGTTCGAGCCCCGCATCAGGATCTCTGCTCAGCGGGGAGCCTGCTTCCCTTCCTCTCTCTGTCTACCTCTCTGCCTACTTGTGATCTCTGTCAAATAAATAAATACAATCGTTAAAAAAAAAAAAGAAACATACTAAGGGTTGCTGGAGGGGAGGTGGTGGGGATGGGGTAATTGGGTGATGGACATTAAGGAGGGCACATGATGTGATGAGCCTTGGGTGTTATATGCAGCTGATAAATTATTGAACACTATATCAGAAACTATGAACTCTATGTTGGCTAACTGAATTTAAATAAAAAATAAAAATAAATAAATTATATTTTAATAAAAAAAAGAAGTCATGAAAGAAGATAATAAAATTCCTGAATGGATGCTCAACAGCATTAGTGCTCAGTTGAATTAAAATTTAAGTCAAGAAAAGGTATGAATACATTATGAGATGAATGTTTGTATCCACCCATATTTTATGTATCTAAATGCTAACCCCAAATGTAATGGTATTAGAGGTGATGCCTTTGGGAGGTGATTAGATCACGAGGGTGGAGCCCTTGTGAATGGGTTCAGTGCCCTTATAAAAGAATCTCTAGAGAGCTCTCTCCCCTTTTTCTTCTATGTAAGTGGGAAGAAGGCGGTCAAAGAAATAGGAAGTGGACTTTGACCAGACACGGAATGTGTCAGCACTTTGATTTTGCACTCCCATCCTCCAGAACTGTGACAAATAAATATTAGTTGTGGGACGCCTGGGTGGCTCAGTAAGCGGCTGCCTTCGGATCAGGTCATGATCCCTTGGACTTATTCAACACATGCCTATTGATTAGTTTGTAAATTTTGTCACAACTGTGACCCTTTGTAGATAGTGATTGATAAAAATACTATTGTGTCACGCTTCCCATCCTGTCCTGATGGTAAATAAAATTAGAATCAGAGAGGGACGCCTGGGTGGCTCAGTTGGTTAAGCGGCTGCCTTCGGCTCAGGTCATGATCCCAGCGTCCTGGGATTGAGTCCCACATCGGGCTCCTTGCTCCGCCGGGAGCCTGCTTCTCCCTCTGCCTCTGCCTGCCACTCTGTCTGCCTGTGCTCACTTGCTCTCTCTCCCTCTCTCTCTGACAAATAAATAAACTTAAAAAAAAATTAAAAAAATTTAAAAAATAAATAAATATTAGTTGTTTGAGCCACCCAGTCTATAGTATTTTTATTTTTTTTTTGTTTTGTTTATTTATTTTTAAAGATTTTATATATTTATTTGAAAGAGTGATAGAGAGCACAAGTAAGCAGAACAGCAGGCAGAGGGAGAGAGAGAAGCAGGGTCCCTGCTGAGCAGGAAACCTGATGCGGGACTCAATCCCAGGACCCTGGGATCATCACCTGAGCTGAAGGCAGCTGCCCAACCAACTGAGCCACCCAGGTGCCCTGTTTTGTTTATTTATTTTTAATTTTTAAAATTATTTTTAGTAACATATGATGTATTATTTGCCCCAGGGGTACAGGTCTGTGAATCATCAGGCTTACATATTTCACAGCACTCATCATAGCACTTGGATATTTTTATTTTAGCAGCCTGAATGGACAAAGACAATATACATGCACTGAAAAAACCCTACACTAAAAGTGTAATTATGTCAAGTGTTGTAAAGTGTGTAGAGCAACTGGAACTTCACATGGCAGATGGTAATACAGTAAGGCAAAGTTATTTTTGGAAATTCTTTGGTAGTTCAGTTAGCATGTATTTACCATATGCTGCAAAGTTCCTCTCCCAGGTATTGAACAAAAAGACATGACAAGATATGTCTAGGGGCACCTGGGTGGCTGAGTCATCGGGTGTCTGCCTTTAGCTCAGGTCCTGGGATCAAGTCCCTCACTGGGCTTGCTGCTCCGGGGGAAGCCTGCTTCTCCATCTCCCCCCGACCCCACCCCCGCTTGTGTTCCTGCTCTCACTCTCTCTCTCTGTCAAATAAATAAGATCTTTAAAAAAACAGATATGTCTACACAAAAAACATACACTGATGCTCATCAAAGCTTGATTCATAATAACTTCCAAATGGTAACAACTCAACTATCCTTCACACAGGTGAATTTAGACCTAAAATGTGTACATTTTATTTCATGTAAATTGGGTTTTTACAATTTTGATTTAAAAATTCTTTGATATATGAATTACCTGTACAGTTTATTAAAACACACATTCTTAGGCTATCTTGACAGGTATCCTTGTCAAATAGAGTTGAATTAGGGTTGAAACACCACACAGGGAGCTGCAATATTTGAATTCGGTAACATGAACGTTCTTATGTTCAAGTGTTACCTACAATGCAATATGTATCTTAAATACGATATCCAGATGTCTACTAAGGTGTCTTAGCACCTAGTTCCTCTGTTATTAAAACTTTCCTATATTTATTCTTCATGTTAAATTGACAGTTCTCTAGAGATAGGAAGACAGATGAATTATTATGAAAACTATCAAGTGAGAACATATATTATTTCTGACTCTTAAATAAAAATAGAGATCCATATTTCCATTTGGTGTAATGCAATTATAGGAACTGGGGCTTAGATATGGAGATACTTGCTATTTTTTAAATTTTGTATCAGTTTGCAGTTTATATCAGAAGCCTATCTTGTTATATAAAATTTTGTCTCATGAATCTATTACCCCAATCACTTAACAGAAGCCCTTAATGTAAGAATATGTTGCAGTGTTTCACTGATTTCACTTATATTTAATCATTCAAAACCTCAAATCATAAATAGCAAGCTTTGATTTTTTTAATACATACTCTGAATTTTTGCATACATACTACATCCTTTGTCTATTTAAAGAAAAGGAAGAATTAATGCAACCCTTTAAATTTTTATTAATTCAGTGAAGTACATGTATATAAAAATAAATTGAGAATTGACTGTATGTAGTTGTCAATGGCAACATAAATGTAGTTCATTCTAACAATACGTAAATAATATAAGAAAAATGGTAAAGATATTTAAATATGATTAGAATGGGGCATCTGAGTGGTTCAGTCAGTTAAGTGACCAACTCTTGATTTCGTCTCAGGTCATTGTCTCAAGGTCATGAGATGGAGGCCCGCATCTGGTGTGTGAAACCTGCTTAAGATTCTCTTTCTCCTTCTGCCCCTCTCCACCAGCTCACTTGCTCACTGTCTAAATAAAAACTAAATAAATAATATTGTAAAAATAATAATAAAAAATTTTAAATACAATTGGAGTGTTCTGGTTATCATACAGAGAGGTAAAAATACAATGGAGATTCAGAGAAGGAAAGGACCAGAGCATGTTTTCCAAGAGGAAAAACAAAAATGATAAATCCAGGAAATAAGAAGTAAGGATGCCATAACTAGTTAAATCAAGATATATTTCAACCTTTAAAGTTAGTAACTCATTAAATTTATTTTTTTTCTGTAAATAATTGATTTATTAACTATCTGTTTATGATAACCCAAAACCTGAATGACATTATTCTTCTAACTAATATTCTAGTTACTCAAAGGTTATGATCTCCTAATTTGGTTCTTTATTTAGTTTTTTTTTTTTTTCCCCATGTTAGAGACTGAATAGTGAGTGGGTGTGATGAAAAAATTGTGGTATTGTCCACAGAGCTTAGATGAAGAACTAGGAAGGATAAATGCTATTTTGATCATAGAAGAAGCCAAAATAATATTTTTCATTAAAAATATTTGTTCTACTGGTGCCTGGGTGGCTCAGTTGTTAAGGGGCTGCCTTCAGCTCAGGTCATGATCCCAGGGTCCTGGGATTGAGCCCCGCAGTGGGCTCCCTGCTCAGTGGGAAGGCTGCTTCTCTTTCTCCCACTCCCCCCTGCTTCTGTTCCCTCTCTCGCTGTGTCTCTCTTTGTCAAAAAAATAAATAAAATCTTAAAAAAAATATTTGTTCTATCAAGTGTCATACTTGAATATGTTTGAGTCCAAAAGGAAAAAAAAAAAAAAGCCAATAGAATCTTCAAGACTGATAATTAAAGATACCAAAAGGAGACTGGTGATCGATTTCCAGTAAAGAGAAAATGGAGATCATGTTTTATTATAAAGACTTTAGAAAGACATTGGACAATTAGCCCTTTTTCTGATACTGAACAGGACTTCTATAGAAAAAAAAATAGTTATAAGACTAGAGACCTTTTGAAGCTAAATAGCCCCATCCCTAATGACACTCAAAGAGGAGACAGAGGGGGCAGGTGTGAGTAAACTGTGTATAAGAGTGTGTGGTATTGCTGTCAAATGGGGAATCCCAGGAAGATATTAATGAACTTAGTGCATGCATGATGTGCCTTTTACGGCTTCAGGGGACGCCATTCTCATTGTATTCATCCCAGATACATACAGCTAGTGGAAAAGTTTCCTCACAAAACCATAAACTGCTTTGAGGAAAGGCATATTTTCATAATAAATGTAAAGTCACCATACTGGCTAGCAGTGGAGTGGTAAGAAGTGGTAAATGCATATACTGCAGGCCAGGGTGAAAGGCCTGAGTGACCCCAAGGATAACAGGGATAAGAAATAGCCACTGGGGATAAGGAGATAGGAGCAAATAAGTGTCAACTATACAGTAATGTGTGACAAATATGCCTTGGGGCCAAACAATTTCTAATTTAAGTGGAATAAAACGGGAGATTTTAATAGACATTACAAAGAATGCAGACTATGTCTGAAGATATCGGATTTTTATTTGAAAAACGGAATTTATAGAATTGTTGAAAGATGGTTGAAGGGGTTAGTGCAGTGTTTGCATCATAGAAACAAGTGATTTGTCCAAATGTGATTTAACTTTCCAATATTGACTAATAATAGCTGTTGGTCAGAATAATGAAAACTTTAAAAAGTGTTCTGATTTTCCCCCGATTAATGTTTTATGTTTTATTAGCTAATCTGTTTGCAAAGATTTAATGAGGAGAAATAATTATGGTTGTAAAATGGTAAATTAATTCAGATCGTAAAGTGATTTTCACGATATGCTATATTTAATTTAAACTGTGATGTGTTTTATCACATTGTTGATTTTTACTATCTCAAATTTAGCTTTACTGGCAGTGGTAGTTTTAGCAGATTTTTATATTTTTACAATCTGATTCTAATTCATTTGACTGAATAGTTTGCTCGTGGCAAAGCACAGTCTTGGGTTACATGAACCAGCTATACGTGTGGATTTAAAAAAAAGAGGATAAAAAAGCATAATTAACATTATGAGACATTTATAATTATTGAAGATTCTATATCTTACATCTAAAATGAATTTAGGTCCAAAATTGCTGTTATTAACCAATTATGTACTTCCATTTCCTTATTTCATATATCAGATTCTGAAATACTGCATGGAAATTTAAACTGTTCTATGAGTAGTGTGCATAAGTGGTCTTAGAGCCAGACAATATGGGTTCAAATCTCTACCCCATCACTTACTAGACATAAACATTTGGATAAATTACCTAAGCAATCTGTTCTTTTATCTGGAAAATAGTGGCGATAACAATTAAAAAAAAAAAAAAACTTATAGGACTGTTAGGAGGAACAAAAATATCATTAAAAAAATCCTACAGAGATTTGTCATTTAGCCTTTTTTTTTTACCATTTTTAGAGAAAAGGTTTATAGTCTGTTAAATCTGTGTGTCATCCTCTTAGGTGATGTTTTGTTTATTTTGGATATGATTATAATAAAACAGTAGCCATGACATATCTTTTTAAAAGTTCGCAAAGTGTATAAATGATCACTATGTTTCAGGATTCCAGAACTCCCAACCGTACCCCCCAACACAGGCCCTGATTCTGTATGAATCTGAGTCTTTGGCAGGGGAACCTGGGTATGTTTAATTTATTAAAAGCTCAGCAGGCAACTCACATACACATACACATCTGGTTAAGAACTACAATTAAGGCTCTCGTATATAAGGTGTCCTCACACTGAAATGAATGGGGTTACTTCCTTGTTTCCCTTGGTTTCAACACATGGGTTGGGTAGCCTTGAATCGATGAATCAATCTCCTTGGACCATTCTTTCTTCAAATATTAGAATGCTAGGTTACCTGGGTGGCTCCATCATTAAATGTCTGCCTTCGGCTCGAGTCGTGATCCTGGGATCCTGGGATCGAGCCCCACTTTAGGCTCCCTGCTCAATGGGGAGCCTGCTTCTCCCTCTCCTGTTCCCCCCAGTTGTGTTCCCGCTCTCTTGCTCTATCTCTCTGTGTCAAATAAATAAATAAAATCTTAAAAATAAATAAATAAACAAATATTAGAATGCTTTCTGATCTTCATAACTGTATCTTCTTAGACATCTAGTCTTCACAGTTTTTTTGTGCCAACACCAGAATTCCACAAATAATGACTACTGAAACTCGAATAACAAATTGTTTGTTCATCTAAAATATTTAAAATTTCCTATTACCACCTACTACGTCCCATGATAGAAAGCTATTTACAATATATTCTATATCTGCTTAGTTCCCATCTTCCTCCAAAGATAAGGTGATCCAGGTGATATTTAAAGCATGAATAAATTAGTCTTCATAAATACTTCATTACAAGGAGCTACTGAGAAATTTCAACATTCTCTTTCTAGCCTTTAAATTTATTTTTCTGGGATAAATCTGCTTTTATTAAACTGTCAGATCTCTATGAGATTTAACCCCAAATTGGGAACATGATTTTCTCTTATTTTATGTTCTCAATTTTAATTGTTAAGATGAACTCCTAGGAATAGAGAATAGAATATTAGTTATTAGGGGCTGGAGGGAAGGAAGATGGAGAGAAGTTGGGCAAAGGGCACAAGTCTTTAGTTATAAAAAGAATAAGACTAAATATTGTCACAGTTCTGTGACTATGGTTAATAATACTGTGTTGTGTACTTTAAATTTACTAAAAGAATAGACCTTAAGCATTCTCACCACACACAAAAAGATAACTGTGTGAAGTGATACATGTGTTAATTATCAATATGGTAGAAATCATTTCACAAAGTAATATGTATGTCAAATCTTCACATTGTATAACTTAAATACATACAATTTTGTCAATTACACCTCAATATATCTGAAAAAAAGAGAAAAAACTGTAAATCCTCATTAGCAAAACCCCCCAGGCAAACACTTGTAGTTGAAGAAAGTTGAGTTTATCAATACTTGTTGCGAAAGAAAAAGGAATCACAAAGTATATGCAATCATGGAGTGTCTAAGAAAGAGTGTGTTAAGAGTGGCTTATGATAGTGCTTAGAAACCATTAGGTGATTTTAAAGATAGTTCAAGAAAGCAAAAGTTTGGGATAGGAAGCAGTCAGAAGCAGGGACAATTAAAAATTTAATGTAATTTAACATATTTATTTTAATCTAGATGGTCAGAGGAAGACAATGAAGCTAATTTGTAATTGACAAAGAGATATCAATCAATCAAGAGAACCAGGAAAGAAGAGAGTTTGAATATATCTCCTGTTTGGGCAGAACTTTTGTATCTGTCTCTCCCTAGACCTGATTACAAAGTGATCTTGTTCCTGTTTCTCTCCATCATGCTCACAAAGTGACCTTGTCTGATGTTGATGTTCTGTGACACTGGCCTGGCTGTTAATGCTCAGAAAACTCAGTAAAACGCAAAAAGTTTGTGTTAAATAACAGGTCTCAAGTTAGCCATAGGAGGCTATTTACATGAGCAGAATGATACTCCAGGAAAACGTATTGTAAACTAGGTCTCAGGGAAAACTGAAATTGACTGGTGGCAGTTGGGACCTGAGGTACAAACAAGTTCTGAGGAATCTGTTATGTCATCCTGTGACGTGAACACATAGGGTTACATAAGCACACTAGGCCTTCTTTGTTAATGAAATTCCTTCTGTTTCATCAATTTCTAGAGCAACCCAAAGAAGGTAAGTAACAATAACAGGCCCTGCATGATCAGCATCTGAGATAAAGTAGCGTAATCCAAACCCCAGTGCTGATGGAATTATGATATATAGCTAGGCACTTGCAGAAGCAATTTAATTAATTGCTTGAACTTCTTTCTCGAAAGTGAGACAGATTTGTGCATTCAGCGAGAAAGTTCAGAAGAAGAAACACACTGAAAACAAGGGAAGAGCTGATATTGTTGAGCTGCTTTCCTCAGAAAATAAAGAAAGGACATGATGGGAACGGACATTCTACATGTGTTCGTTTACCAGTCATAATATTTACAATGATCAATCAGATTTCTTTCACTGCTTTATGGATGATGACACGGGCTCAGATGACTGAAACGATACATCTAAAGGAACACACCTTGTAAGTCATGAAACCAGGATAACCCTAATTTTTTCTGGTCTTCAAAAATCATGGTCTACATTAACTCTGCTGAGGTCCCCCTTCCATTTTACCCCCATGCATAAAAAGTTATTAGTAAACTCCTTATAAATAATTCAAACTTTTATTTTGGTTCTGGTTTTCCTGGACATCTTGTCGGCATGTTGACACTGCTACTGACATTTACACACCTTCTGGAACGTTCTTTTCTATTGATTTCATGAGACTACTTCATTCCCCCCCAAATATATTGTTATTCCTTTATAATTTTCTTTGCTGGATCTTCCTATTCTGACCAGTAAGAATGGCATTATTTAAACTTCAGCTGTAGGCTTTCTTCTACTGTTACTCTACAGTCCCCTGTTGTATGATCTTACCTACACCCCGGGAACTAAATAACATCTATCAGCTTATAGTTATAAGATATGGACTTGCAGCCCATGTCCCTCCTCTGATCTTTAGACTACTGTTCCATAGCTTAATAGATAACACTTAAGGGATGTCATTCAGACCACAATGGACATGTCCAAAATTAAACTCATGACCATACCTCTCAGAAACAGACCCGTCTACCCATTGTTTCAGTAAATACACTCACAATTCACCCAGTAAGGGAAGTTAGAAGAAACTTAATTCACCACAGTCAACCTAAATGTTCAATCAATCACCACAATTTATTGTTTTTACCTTCTAATTATTTCTGAAATTCATGCATTTATCTCTCTACATCTAGACTAGATCTCATTTTCCCTAGTTCCATCAATCTTTCATCAAAACTATCATAACAGCCAGACCCTGATTCAGTCACACACATATTAGCTTTCCCTCCATTCAATCTTTCACATTGCAGAGTTTTGTATCAAACAAGTGTAATTGGCCTTTGAGAACATGGGGGTGTCTACTCTCTGCATAGTCAAAAATATAGGTATAATTTTTGACTCCCCCAAAATATGACTTATAATTAGGCCACTGTTGATAGGGAACTTTACCAATAACATGAACAGTCAATGAACACAATTTTTTTTGTATTACATTTATTATATACTGTATTCTTACCATAAAGTAAGCTGGAGAAAAAAATGCTATTTTTAAAACGATAAGGGAAAGAAAATACATTGATAGTGCTGTATTGCATTTATCTAAAACAATCCACATATAAGAGGACCACAGGCAAGTTAAGCCCATGTTGTTGGAGTTTGTATTCTGATTATCTCACTTTTTATGTTATCTTTACATATGTTTTCTAGTTTCACCTTTATCTTCTATTCATATCTATCTCATGTTACAGTACTTTCCAATAAAAGTCATCCCAAATTATATCCTTTCTTTCCCTTCAGGAGTTTCTACCACCTCTGACCCCATCACCTAATTAACTCCTATTCACATTATAGAGTTCAGTTTCAAATGAATTTCCTCAAGGCAGATCTCATGGACACCCTAGACTCTGCTAGAACCCTTTCAATTACAGTATTCCATGATTCTTTGTTTTTAAAGGTTTTATTTATTTGACACAGAGATAGAGAGTACAAGTATGCAGAGCAGCAGGCAGAGGGAGAGGGAGAAGCAGGCTCTCTGCTGAGCAGGGAGCCCAATATGGGGCTTGATCCCCAGACCCTGGGATCATGACCTAAGCTGAAAGCAGCTGCTTAACCAACTGAGCCACCCAGGCACCCCTCCATGCTTCTTTGTAACTCTGTTCATAATTGCACTCTAATTAAATAATTTTCTATTTATGATTGCTTAATACTTTCATGTTTAATTGTTTAATGTTTAATTTGTCCTTCCAGACAAATTACAAAAAGACTTCAAAATCTGGGAAGAGAAAAAAAAATTAAGAATTGGGATGCCTGGGTGGCTCAGTCAAGTGTCTGCCTTAGGCTCAGGTCATAATACCAGGGTTCTGGGATCAAGTCCTGAACCCCCGATCCTTGCTCAGCAGGAAGCTTGCTTCACTCTCTGCCTGCCGCTGTCCCTTCTTGTGTGCTCTCTCACTCTGTCTCTCTCTCTGACAAATAAATATTTTTTTAAAAAAAGAATATGGAAATTTCATATAGTTTATCAAAGAAAACTCATTTTAAGAGTTGTATTAAATCAATTTCAATATAATAACAATATATTAAAACAGCAATAATTAAAACTAAGATTTGTAATTAAATCATGTATTATTGACTTGTAATTGAGTAGAATATTGACTTGTAACTTTTTATGGTTAATTTTTTTTAAAGATTTTATTTATTTATTTGACAGAGAGAGATCACAAGAAGGCAGAGAGGTAGGCGGAGGGCGGGGGGTGGGAAGCAGGCTCCCCGCTGAGCAGAGAGCCCAATGAGGGGCTCAATCCCAGGACCCTGAGATCATGACCTGAGCCAAAGGCAGAAGCTTTAACCCACTGAGCCACCTAGGCGCCCTATGGTTAATTTTAATGATTCATCAAGTACATGTCTCAGGATGACCAAAATATGTTTTGTACAATTCTCACCATAGACAGTATACCAAGGCAGAGAGTAAAATTACCTTCTCTGTCTCTTATTTTTGGGGGCTATTTTAGGAAACTAAATTTAATTCATTTATGTCTGGAACTAATTGTCAATGGGTATAAGATTTTAAAGAAAATAGACATATCCATACTGTTTGCCAGTGGTTTCAGGAACAAACTGAAATTTGATTTGAATTTTAAAGCCAATCTGTATCATGAAAATCTATGCTTTGGAATCTAAAAATAATTAAAAATTTAATTATATCTTTAAATACTGCCCTACTTATTGGCAAGTTAGCTTCCATTATCTACTTTTCTTCTTTATAACCACATTGTTGCATTTCATTCACCTCTTCATTTAACCATTGACCTCCCAGCACACAATTATAATAGGAGTTATCATCAACTTCTCATTCTTCCTTAGAGGAGGGACTCTGAATCTCAAAATCATACTTATTAAGAATAAAATGAGCACATTTGTTTGAGATTAATAGTGACATTTTAAAAGATTGTTAAATTAGGGTCACCTGGATGGCTCAGTGGGTTAAGCCTCTGCCTTTGGCTCAGGTCATGATCCCAGGGTCCTGGGATCGAGCCTCACATCGGGCTCTCTGCTCTGCGGAGAGCCTGCTTCCTCCTCTCTCTCCCTGCCTGCCTCTCTTGCCTACTTGTAATCTCTGTCTGTCAAATAAATAAATAAAATCTTAAAAAAATAAAAATAAAAGATTGTAAAATTGAAAGACTTGCAAATCATATCATTTTCCCAACAATGGTATCTTAACACTTTTTTAATAAACCATAGATTAAAAAATATTCTTGTGAGTACTCAATTACTTTTAGTGTTTATAGAAGAGATATTACCTGCCTAAATATAGTTAAGAGTATGAATCAGGAATTGGATGATTTTTGTTCAGATTTACCTATGCATATATTCTTACCTGTAAATGACACATGACTGTGAATTTAAAAATCTAATTAGGTTATTATTTTTTTTCTGATTTGATTTAATTGCATAATTTAGCCAACCCTTACTGCACTCTGAGTAATTTCACATGCAATAATGGCTATACCTCTGTTAAATTCATAGATATGATTTGATTTCAGTGTCTTTTCCCAAGCTTCCTATTTAATTAACATATTAGTTTCTAAAAGAGAATTCTTTAACTGCTTAATATTTAATTTCTATGGCCTACTATTTGTGTGATCTTGAATGGATTATTCAACCTCTCTTTAAAAAATATTGTTCTTTACTTATTTCTTCATCAGTAAAATGGGATTAAAAGCAATACCTAATTAAGACCATTGTTTTGAGTTTTGCAGAAGTTGACTAGTAATACTTAGAAGACAATCTGGCATAAGTAAGCACACTATACATGTGAGCCATATTATTGGTCCCTGTTTTTCCGTCACTTTCTCTTCTTAGCACTTCTCTTACATTTCCTCCTTCTTCTCTCTCAGAATTCTCAATAATTCTACAATGACACTGAGAAATGTCAAATCTATAGCTTACTCCTTGAATAATCTAAATCTATCATTTCTGGCCATATGCCCCAATGCTTTGGAACAGAGGATCCTTTCTTGGCCATCTGTTTTACCTCTTCTAATCAAATGAAGGGCAGAATTTTTGTATCATTTTTTTAAAAGACTCACTATACACTCTCCAATCTCATTTTCTCTTCTTTTTTATCTCCCAGATACATTCCTCTGCTTCCCTTGCCATGAGAATGAATGTTAGCTGAAGAAGTGGGAAGGGTGTGATCAAGCCATTTTCAAACATATTCATTCATATATCTTCAGTGAACCTCCTTGTTTCTTCTGTTTCTTCAGCCTGCCAGTCAGAATATCAGAGCAGCTAGGTCACTAAGAATTGTGTGCATGATAAAGTATCCCAGCGAGAAAAATAAAGGTGTGTGTGTGTGTGTGTGTGTGTGTGCGCGGTACAGCACCAGGATTTCATTATTGCAGTTGCCACAGTTAACTGACCATATCCATCAGAACATTATGGGCCTTCAAATCCCTAGTGCTTAATAAATGACTGTTGCTTATTTAATGACTATGTCTCAGAATTTATCAGATAATATAATACCTTTAAAAATCTACAAAACCTCTTAGTACGTAAAATGATGAGAAGGATAAGTAATACTTTATTTCTTAAAGAATAAGTCATTTTGTCATTCAAAGATACTTTCTCTAATAACCTTATTATAGTTTTTAATGTGCAGGAAAACTTGACAAGCAGAGCATAGTGTAACATTTTTAGTAAACAAATACACTTAAACATTTCCAACATTAATCTCCCTGATTTCCTGAAATACAATAAAGCTGAGATAACCTTGCTTATATTTTATGTTATTAAAAAATGACTCAATGGTAAAAATATCTTCATAGCTCTCTCCATTCTACTTTCTTTAGTTTATATTTTCTCACTTTTAATTAGTGAATGCAATCATAGATTTCAAAATATGTATCTCACACAAAATTCTACAATGTTTATTGCAAGGATGAATAATTGTCTCATAATGGTAAGAATGGTCAAAAAAAACTTTATGCAAGTGCATAATAGTGACCCAGCTTAGATAAAGTGAAAAAAGAAAATGATTTAGGAAAATATAAAAACTGCTGACTCGTTCCTCTCTCTTTCACTAAGGGCAGTAGGAAAAAATATGAAGAGGAATTTCAGCGTGCAGGAATTGGAATTACTTCCTGTCAACAGGTGCCCTAAAATATATGTTTTTTTGATTGAACAATAAACTTAGGTAATAAAGCAGTAAAAAAATCCAATAACGTCTGATTACACAAATATTTTATGTACCATAAGTAAGTCAATATACAATTTAAAGCAAAAACAGAACCACCAAATTTTACTGTACCTTAGGTTAAATACTTTGACCATTGCACTTTGCCATGAATTGTATATTAATACCTGCTAATCACTCTATAATATAGTCTTTGATGAAAATTTTAAACTGTTTTATTTGCTATTTGGACACAGCACTTAACAGAAGTTAATTCATCTTATAAATCTTCCACAGATCTTTCAGTAAAGGTGATACCAAATCTGTATCAGTAATAAAATGTTCAACAGTATATTTCCATTTACTACATGATAATTCATTCCCCCAATTATAGAATTGAAAAATACTTTCTGCAATTATCTGATTGCTTAACGTGAGGGCTTAATATTACTCAAACAGAGTCTAACTAACCCTATGTGCTTTTAGTGCTTTTGAGGCATAAATTAGCCTAATGAAACGGAAGGGGAGAAAAGAGGTTAGAGTACAATTTTTGTCCTACACTGCCTCATAAAGGAAAAAATATATATGATATGATTAATCTTCCAAGGCATCTTCAAGGTGCCAGATCAGTGAGAGGCAATGAGATGCAACTGAAGGCTTCTTATTCTCTTAAGGTGGTATTTGTGGGGAGACTATTTATTCAATTTCTCAATGTGGACATACAAAAAAATATATATAAAACTCAAAATAATGAAGGATGTCTTGAATTGTTGATTTAAACTTATAGTTAGACTACATAATTGGCTAAAACCTTGTGTGATCCTTAAATTTCCTGTTTGTGCTCAAGACTACAAATTGCTGATACTATTAGAAATTTTTTTCAGAAGAGGCATTTAAAAATCTCTCATTTTCTTGTCACATACTTGCATGAACTTGTTAAATCTCATTCTTTTGCATAAATAAACCTGAGGATTGTGACTTCTATCCCAACTGGGCAAGTCAGGATGCATGGTAACTGAGAGGTCAGTAGTTAAGTGTTTAATCTCTTCTAAGGCCCAGTGGCAAGGCATAAGATGCTTCTCAAGGGAGAGTATTGTCTGCAAAGATGGCAGGACTTATAATGCCTTGAATGAAAAGGAGAACAGGTCTACTTAAGAAAACCAGAATGAACCAAAACTTACAGCCCTGGTAAATATTGATACCGCAGATATTTCTCCCAGTGTTTTCTAAAGAGACATAAGACAATTTGCCAGAGTAATTTACATTGGCAAGTCAGACTCATTGAGAATTCCTGAACACTGGCACTAATTTCAGGACATCTCAGAATCCACTGTTCCGCAATCAGAGGAGCAGTTTATAGAGGTTAAGTGACCAATAGAATTTTAGGTCAGGTCCATACCAGAGTGGATAAAGGGGGTCCCTGAACCCTGAACATATCCTGTGGTATTTCCTCTATTTAAAAATGTATATTTGGAATAACATACATAGCAACTGACAGAATATCCTGACCTCTGACTTGAGGGCTTTTATGGTGGGAAAGGCCAAGTGCAAACCACTAGAAACAGCCTCTCCCTACAAAATAGTAAATCAAAAGCAGTACTGAACCTCTGGAGAGACTGAAGAGGAGAGTACTACCATCAAGAACTTGAAAGATTCAATAGTGATAAGACCACCACCTCTCCATTGAACCTAACTATTTGGCCTGCACAGAAAGTGGCCAGTTATCTGAAGTAAATCTCTCAATACATGTCTCCAACTGGTTCTGTTTCTCTGGTTTAGCACAGACTGATACAGATTTTGATACCTGAAGTGGAGGGCCGCTAATAAATACTTGAAAATATGGATATGGCTTCAAAATATAGTCATTGATAGAGGATTGAAGAATTTTTATGACCATTATAGGAAAAAAGAAAAAAAAAACTAAATTTACTTGATCAGATTATTAGCAGGAATACAGACATTAAGTGTGGCTGAGGGCTCAGAAGGAACTGAGGAACATGGTAGAGAAAAGCTATTTTATCTTAGAGAATATTTAAATCATCATAAAATGACTTTTGGAAGTAAGAGAACAAAAGGAAATGAGAAACCCTTTATTGTAAACTGGAGAAAAGGTGATCCTTGTTACATGGTGCCAAAACACTTAGTTGAACTACATCATACAGATATGTACAGATCATTTAATAACAAACTTAGTTGTTTAATGGGGAGATTTAAATGGGAAGATTTTCCAGTGACATGTTGAAGATATTCTCCTTACTGCTTATAGTAAATCTCCAGAGGAAAGAGACAAATTGAGGGAAGAACTGATAAGTAAAAAACAAACAAACAGAAAACTCATAGCTTACTGATGTGGGGAATTTTAAGCCTATCCAGATTTCAAAGGACACAAAAACGAAAGGATTTATTGTCAGTAAAGTGTGCTCTTGAGAGAAAGTCAGGCTTTAGCCCTTGTCCCATAAGTATCAGAATGTCATCATATTCAGTCATTCAGAGGGACCTTGGAAGAACAAGTGATGTGACAACAGAAGCAGAGAGAGAAGGGGAGATGGGACAAAGCAAGCAGAGATTGGACCAATGTCTACAGGCCCAAGAATGCAAGTAGCTTATAGAAGCTAGGAATGACTGGAAAACAAATTCTTCCCTAGAGCCTCCAAAAAGATCTAAGCCCTGCCAACACCTTGGTTTTGGCCTATGGAGATTGATATTGTACTTCTGAACTCAAAAACCGTAAGACAGTAAAGTTTAGTTTTTGTTTTGATAAAAGAAAATCCCATTTCATTGGATACTCTGAATTGATTTAAAAATTCTGGAGTTTCCTGCCACATTACTGAGTTTCTGTATGAGTTCTAGTAGTTTGGGGGTGGAGTCTTTTGGGTTTCTATATAAAGTATCATGTCATCTTCAAAGAGAGAGAGTTTGACTTCTTCAAGGATACAAAATCAATGTACAGAAATCAGTTGCTTTCTTATACCTTAACAATGAAAATACAGAAAGGGAAATTGGAGAATCAATTCCATTTACTATAGCACCAAGAACCATAAGATAACTGGGAATAAACCTAACCAAAGAGGTAAAGGATCTATACTCGAGGAACGACAGAACACTCATGAAAGAAATTGAAGACACGAAAAGATAGAAGAGCATTCCATGTTCATGGATTGGAAGAATAAACATTGTTAAAATGTCTATACTGCCTAGAGCAATCTATACTTTCAATGCCATTCCCATCAAAATTCCACTGGCATTTTTCAAAGAGCTGGAACAAACAATCCTAAAATTTGTATGGAACCAGAAGAGACCCTGAATTGCTAAGGAAATGTTGAAAAAGAGAAACAAAACTGGGGGCATCACATTGCCTGATTTTAAGCTTTACTACAAAGCTGTGATCACCAAGACAGCATGGTACTGGCACAAAAACAGACACATAGACTAGTGTAACAGAGTAGAGAGCCCAGATATGGACCCTCAGCTTTATGGTCAAATAACCTTTGACAAAGGAAAAGATATACTGTGGAAAAACGACAGTCTCTTCAATAAATGGTGCTGGGAAGATTGGAAAAATATGTGTAGAAGAATGAAATTCAACCATTCTCTTACACCATACACAAAGATAAACTTGAAATGGATAAAAGACCTCAACATGAGGCCAGAATCCATCAGAATACTGGAGGAGAACATAGGCAGTAACCTCTTTGACATCGGCTACAGCAACTTCTTTCAAGATATGTCTCCAAAGGCAAAGGGAACAAAAGCAAAAATGAACTTTTGGGACTTCATCAAGATCAAAAGCTTCTGCACAGCAAAGGAAACAGTCAACAAAACAAAGAGGCAACCCATGGAATGGGAGAAGATATTTGCAAATGACAGTACAGATAAAGGGCTGATATCTATAAAGAACTCCTCAAACTCAACACACACAAAACAGATAATCATGTCAAAAAATGGGCAGAAGACATGAACAGACACTTCTCCAAAGAAGACATACAAATGGTTAATAAACACATGAAAGAATTTTCATCATCATTAGCCATCAGGGAGATTCAAATCAAAACCACTTTGAGATACCACCTTACATCAGTTAGAATGGCCAAAATCAACACGACACTAAACAACATGTGTTTTAGAGGATGTGGAGAAAGGGGAACCCCCTTACACTGTTGGTGGGAATGCAAGTTGGTGCAGCCACTTTGGAAAACTGTGGAGATTCCTTAAGAAATTAAAAATAGAGCATCTTCCTTATGACCCTGCAATTGCACTATTGGGTATTTACCCCAAAGATATAGATGTAGGGAAAAGAAGGGCCATCTGTACCCCAATGTTCATAGCAGCAACGGCCACAGTCGCCAAACTGTGGAAAGAGCAAAGACGCCCTTCAACGGATGAATGGATAAAGAAGATATGGTCCATATAGATGATGGAATATTATGCCTCCATCAGAAAGGATGAATATCCAACTTTTGTATCAGATGGATGGGACTGGAAGAGATTATGCTGAGTGAAATAAGTCAAGCAGAGAGAGTCAATTATCATATAGTTTTGCTTATTTGTGGAGCATAAGAAATAATACAGAGGACATTGGGAGAAGGAGAGAAGTGAGTTGGGGGAAATTGGAGGGGGAGACAAACCATGAGAAACTGTGGACTCTGAGAAACAAACTGAGGGTTTTGGAGGCGAAAGGGGTGGGGGATTGGGTGAGCCTGGTGGTGGGTATTATGGAGGGCATGTATTGCATGGAGCACTGGGCATGGTGCATAAACAATGAATTCTGGAACACTGAGAAGAAATTTTAAAAATAATAAATAAATAAATAAATAAGAGAAAAATGAAAATGCTGGAGTTTGCCTAAATAGTGACACAATTCCCCTAGGGTTATAAAAAATTGCTAGATTAAAGAAATTATTTTGAGATTTCAGGAATTTTTTTCTTAATTTTATTTTGTGTATTTCCAACTAAATATTTTCAAAGGAGATAGTAATTTATACACGTTCTCCTTTGTATGAACTGAAGAATGTTATCCTAAAACACAGGAGAATATCCATATAACATACTTCTAGGATGTTATATGTTTTATTTTAGTATATGCATGTTTTTATTGGAACATATTTTCCCTAAATTTTTGTTCATAATTCAGTTGCCTTTATCATTAATAGTTTGTGATAAAAGTGTTTCAATTTTTCTTCAATATCCTGGGACTTTCTGGCTATAATTTCCTACAATGCAGCACACCCATTTACAATGTTTCTAAACTACTTTGCTACTAAAATGTATCAAAATAGAGAGAGGTAGGGGAACCTGGGTGGCTTAGAGGCTTAAGTGTCTGCCTTTGGCTCAGGTCATGGTCTCAGGGTCCTCAGATCAAGCCCCACATCAGGCTCTCTGCTCAGTGGGGAGCCTGCTTCCCCTTCTTTCTCTGCCTACCTCTCTGCCTACTTGTGATCTCTCTGTATGTTAAATTAAAAAAAAATCTTTAAAATAGACAGAAGCAGATGTCCCTGGAGATTCTGCTCAGAGTTCAGCTATGCCTATTATCCAAAATTAAGCTGCAATTTTGTTTTTTAATAGGGGTTATCTTACTGGTAATAAAATATCTGGTACTTGAAAACTATATATATGTATACAAGAAATTGAGACAAAAAACTTTAGGACATTGTATTTTAACAACTATTCCTCCCAGAAAGAATAATTCCCTTTATGTAATATTTTCAACCAGTTCTTTGATGTCTGTATCAGCTGAATTGTGCAGTGAAAAACTCACTGTATATGGTCCAAATTATGGAAAGAGCAAAAATATCCATTTGCTGATAAATGTAAAGATGTGGGGCATGTATATATATAGACATATGTATACATATAGACATATATAGACACGTGTGTGTGTGTATCATATATGATGGAATAGTACTCAGCCTTCAAAAAAATGAAATCTTGCCATTTGCAATGATGTAGATGGAGCTAGAGGGTATTATGCTAAGTGAAATAGGTCAGCCAGAAAAAGAAAAATATGTATGATTTCATTCATATGTGGAATTTAAGGGAAAACATATTCTTGGCAGAATACATGAAAAATAATGTTATTTTATTTTATTTATTTATTTTTTAAAGATTTATATTTATTTATTTGACAGAGATCACAAGTAGGCAAAGAGGCAGGCAGAGAGAAAAAGGGAAGCAGGCTCACCGCTGAGCAGAGAACCCAATGCGAGACTCAATCCCAGGACCCCGGGATCATTACCTGAGCCGAAAGCAGAGGCTTTAACCCACTGAGTCACTCAGGTGCCCCCAAACTAATGTCATTTTAAATGCAAACTTGCAAAGCTAGTCCCATGAAAAATTCTGTATACACTCACTCTGATCCCAAAATTCTAAAAGGATTATTTACTGTAATTCAGATCTTTTCCAGAAAAGAAGTATGAAGAACTCAATGTATGGTAAGTGATTTTTATGGTAATATTTTTTATGAAGCTAATATATAAAAAAACTTCATACTTATACACAGAAATTGTATCACACTTTAATTTATTCACACCGGGAAACTAAAATCTAAATCAGAAGATAGGTATGAGAATAAAATCTTGCTACTTCTCAAAAAAAAGTTTTACTATTATATTAAATAAACCAATAAAATACATCAAAACACAAGGGAAAAGAATCCAGAAAAGCTTGAAATTTTGTTTATAATTATTCAGTTTTAAGTGTATTGATCGTTTACTGTAAAAAAAATATTAAAAGCTCAGAAAAACCTCTAAATGTATGTTTCCAGAATGAAATGGCAAGAGAATCTTATGCAGCTAGGCAACTTATTACTTTTTTGTATATGGATGATGCTTATTAGTTTTTATTCTGTGTAAAATTTAGAATTAAATTGTAATGTAAGCAAACAAAAATTTTAAATATATTCTTTTCTCCTTCATAGCCCTTAAATATAAATTAAATGTACAGGAATGGAATAATTTTCTATTTCTTCACTTTATGTGAAAACGTGAGGCCAAAAGGAGCTTAAAGTATTTAACAACATAAATATTATGGTACAGTTTAGCAGACTCAAAAGTTGTCAATCTAGGGACTCCTGGGTGGCTCAGTGGGTTAAGCCTTTGACTCAGGTCATGATCTCAGGATACTGGAATTGAGCACTGCATTGGGCTCTCAGCTCAGCAGGGAGCCTGCTTCCCCTCCCTCTCTGCCTGCCTCTCTGCCTCTCTAAGATTGTGATCTCCCTCTCTCTGTCAAATAAATAAACAAAGTCTATAAAAAAAAAAAAAAAATCACCAATCTCTCTCATGGACCATTCTACTAGGCCTCAACAGTCTGATAAACTAGCATAAACATCCCTTGACATATTTAAGATGCTGATCTTTACACAGTTTCTGGATTTATTTATTCATTCATTCATTAAACTTTCACTTATTGAAAATACAACATCTGGGGCTCCTGGCTGGCTCAGTCAGTAGAACATACAACTCTTGATCTCAGGGTTGTGGGTTCAAGCCCCATGTTGGGTGAAGAGATTACTTAGAAAAAAAAAAAAAAGTCACAGCATCTGTCTCAATCTCTTTACATTTTAAATTAGAGATAGAGATAATGATATAAACACTTAAAATAAAATGTGATGACTCAAAGAGTGAAGCTATGTTCACCATGCAGCAGTATACTTACAAAGAAGGTTACTCTGACTGCTCAGTGATATTTATATCATTGTTTCTAAAGGGTGATGAATTCACCAGATGTTCAGAAAAGGAAAGACATTCTGGGCAATGGCAGTTAGCATGGCTGGGACACGTGATTGAAACTGTTAGGTGTTTAGAGAGCTTTAAAAGTATATAACTAGTATGCATTGAGCTAAAGGTTAGAAATATTTGGAAAAAAAACCAAACTTGGAATTGCATGTGCTTTTCATTTAATTTCTCTACTCGCTTGTTCAACAAGTCTTCATTACGTACCAACTCTGAGCCAGGAACCAGAAAAGGTTTGGGGGAAAGCTCCAATAATGAACAAAGCGAACACAGATTATTTTCACAGACCCTATAGTCCAATGGATGAAAGAGCTATTTAAAAATTGTGTGTAAAATGGTGGACCATTGTAGAAACAGTACCTGGCCTGGTTATTTGTCACTGCAAAACAAACTTCTCCAAAGCTTAATGGTTACAAACAATGTTGTTGTTACTTGCTTATTTTTCAGACTTGGTTCAAGTCAGTGGTTCTCTCATGCAGTTGCCATTGGATGTTGCTGGAGCTGAGTCATCTGAAGACCCAACTGGGCTGGAAGACCAAATGACTGAGTGGTGGTTGGGTTGATTTGCTGGAGCTTTTGAGAAGTACACAAAAGTACAGCCTCTCCATGTAGCTTGGCCATCTCCCAGCGATGGATGCTGGATTCTGAGAGTGAGCATTCCAAGAACCAGGAAGCAGAAACTTAGGGTCAAAGTGGTGTCATGAACTGCTTAGATTTGAAGGGATTAAGAAATATCTACTTTTATAAAGTGATACCTGCTCCATTAATCATATAATTTATTATCCAAATGAGGTTACTTTTGATAAGGAAAGAGGGCACCATTTTCTACCCATTTCTAGTTTTATACCTAATTTATAATCCCTCATGTTACTGACTGCCCTGGCTATCTAGCATCTTAGTGGTTCTTGGATCTCGTCAGATGTGTCGAGGGCCACAGCAATTCAGGCTAGTAGTATATTGAGAGGCCAGAAACAAAATAGATCTTCCCTTATTGCAAGATAGAAGATGTCCTTAAACATCTGTAACTGAGTTTTGCTTTCGTCTCAAGCTCTACATACTGACCTTGAAAGGAAGGTATTACTTATATTGCTTTTAGAATAGGTCCAGAAGAGAGAAGTCCTGTCACTTGTCATTTTCTGGTAATAATCTGTTTATTAAACATGCATTTTAGTCACTACTAACTGAATACCTGAAAGAAACTGAAAATAAAATTTAAATGTTTTTAAAACCCATCCAGACTATTTCAATATATCAAAATAATACTTCATTAAAAGAAAAAGAATAACTTTGAGAAAATGTTAAGCCAGACAGGAAACTGGAAAAACAGGCACAGACTGGGCCATCCTGGGCAACCCAGAATATGGTCATCCCAAAGGATATACCTAGGGTAAAAGAACACACAGAGAAAAATCTACGGCAATTTGATGGAGGATACAGAAGGATTTTCTGGCGAGCTAAGCATTTTCAACTCTATCCTCAGGCTATGTACAATTCAAGCATGAAAATACAAAATCAAATCAGAATTTCAGAATCATAACTATATAAATATAAGGAAGGTATTGGAGTGAGTATATACAGAGTCACAAAAGAATAATGAGGTTGCTATAACTATTTTCAATATTATTAGAAGGAGAGAAAATAAAATTGTAGCTATGGGGATGGATTAATAGAATGTTATTTGACCAAAATCTAGAATGAAGAATTAGACAGATGTAATTACCAAATCCTAATGTGGTATTATCATGTTGCCTTTAAAATATTTTAGTTTTAATGTGACTTTCAATTTAATGAATAATAACATTAGAAAATTCCAGCTTTTCTTGATCAAAGAATTAAGATCCAACTTTCTTGCAAAGCCTTTTTACTAACTTAATATTTGAGATAATTGAACTACAAAACTTTTAATCAAAGTTATTTCTGAAAAGTCAAATATAATAATTTCAGCAGGAAGTTCTAATAGAATACATATATTCTGGACAGTTTTGTACCAGAGGGGCTGTCTAAGATGAGATCACAATAGCGTGCTTTAAGGACTTTCATACAGAAAGCAGCCTAAGACATTAGAAAGGCTGATGGTTTTACACTACTCTCTAATGGCAATCATTCTTTTTCTTTTTTTTGGAGGTGGGGTGATTTTAATTTGCTTATTTTTTTAACTTGACATTTTTGAGTATTAGATATAAAGAAATCTAAATCTTCCCTTCTTGAAGTTGGTGTACAAATGCACACACATTGTATCTTTACAATCTATAAGGGAGAGTACACGGTAGTTTGGAGAAAAGCTACAATAACAAGAATGGGAAGCAAGGAACAGATGTCAAAAAATTTATAAATAGTAAAGTCATTATCTTAGAACCTGTATCTGTAATTAATTATGCCAGGTTGTAATTTGCAGTTTCTCTAATAATTTTGCTATGGGGTATCATAAGCTTTTTATCTATAAGTTCACCTACTTAAAACTGAAATCACAACATTCAATCCTTATGTCCACTATTCTTTAGCCTAGAATCTGAACCATGTGTACATACTATAAATGGGAATTATCTCCAGTTCCTCTCCTTAGCTCATCTTTCCTTATCCAAGAGAAATCCACTAAATGCTTTCTTTTCCTTTCTATCTTGATATAAATATATCTATTCATTTTTCTCTAGCTATTCCTATTCACTTTACTAAGCATCTACAATTTCTTGTCTGAATTACAAGTTCTAGACTCCCTACCTGATCACTACTCTCGACATATGTTATCAATGTAAATTTTTTCTTGTCTCTAACTGGCTTTAACTTCGGTCTTCTCTAGGTATCTTCTCTAGGTATCACTGCCTATTTAGTATATTGGTCTTTTTTACATATCGCTCCCTATTTGGTAATCTCAAATATAGTGAAAGGCCAGAAAAAAAAAATTCTGAAGAGAGTACTCTTCTGTTTGCTGAATCAAATTTCTTTACATCCTGCAGAAATGTTTGAGATTTTAATGCAATATTGGGGTTGGCCTTACAGTCTCTAAGAATAGATTCAATATCCTTACAAACAATATCCTTACAAACAAAATCCTTACAAACAATAGATTCAAAATCCTTACAAAAAATGTCAAGCCCCTACTCTCTGGCTATATGTTGCTGACTTCAATCTCCTTGTTTATTATTCCAGCTTCCTAGGCTTAATTCAATTGTTCAAATGGGGCAATTTCATTCCTGACTCAGGACATTCACATGTACTCTCCTCTCTACATGAAAATGAAGTTCTGTACCACCTTTCCATGCCCAGGAAACTTTATTCACTTGTAGGTCTCAGATTAAATGTCACCCCTCAGATAATTCTTTTGTCAACTGTTGAACAATTTAGAAACAACAATAATATTCCCATGGCAGTCAGTTATGAAATCGAAAAAGTCTGTGATGAAAATAGTAAAATTAAGGAATCAAATTTAGTGACTCTAATAAAAATGTGTTGATGCTTGCCTTTTCTGTTTGGAATAGGGGGCTGTTGTGAGCAAACAGATATTCTTGTCACCTTTTCTTTTTAATGAAGATACACAAAGTCAGTGAAAAATGAGAATGAGGATAACAAAAGTTGAACATATGGAAGTTCTAGTTCAGATATGGTGGTACCAAGTGTTTAGTGGCTTTGTGACAACTGGTTTGGAATAGAACTCATTGTTATCCACAAAGTTGTGGTGTCAGTGCCACCCAAAGTAGCCATCCTGGGTAAAACTTGGCTTCTAACACCATACAGATGTGTCCTCATTGGCTTTGTTGGCCCCCATGGTGGAGGGTTTGTTAAACAGAGAAGCAGTGGGTATACTAACACCAGATTGAGGTAAAGTCTAAACTTCCTTCTCTTTCTCTCTATGTAGATATTCAGATGTGTTAACGTGATAGTGAGTGAATATCAAATGGTTGTACATGAATAGCCAAAATCAACCCTGATTTTATGTTAAAATTTCAAACAATTCTGCAGAATGTAAAAAATTTGATTCAGCAAACAGAAGAGTACTCTATTCAGAATTTTTTTCTGGTTTTTCAGTATGTTTGAGATTACTAAATAGGCATGGCATATAGAATAGACCAATCGCCTGATGTTATTAGTAAATTTCTACAATATTTTCATTATTTATTCTTGATTAGACTAATTTCATTATTTAAATATAGCAGAATGATTCTGATTTTCAAGTTGGACAGGAAATGGATCATTTGTTTAATTAAATATTCATCAAATATTCAACTAATGCAAACTATAGTATGAGCCATGCCTAGGACATAAATCCACATAAATGCTTAGAATTTCATAAAATATACAGCAAGCTTATGGTTTTTTTTAAATATTTCAAATGAATTGTAGAAGGGGTTTGCATATATAAACAAAATCGCTGAAATCCAATTACCATCCTTAACAAAAGAAAGTCAATGTAAAAGTGCTTCTACAAAGATTTCTTATAATATTGTGTTTCACTAGAATTAAAAAGAAGAAAAAATAACACAAACATTATGTTGTATTACCGTGGATACCAAGGAAAATGATAGAATCAATGTCTACCACTTGGTAATTTTTTAATACATATGCAGATCATAGGCCTGATATTTAGGATTGAGACAGTAAAAAGGACTTGATTTTTCAATCAATACTGAAGGCCTGGATAACTGGATTAGTGAGATGCCTTAGAAGTCATGGTAAGGGAGCAGTCTGCATGAAAAGGACAAAGACTTCCTCTAGCCAAATATGGAAAATTTATTTTGTTTTTTAGTGTGATTGAGTTGGAAACTCCTAAGAAATAGAACATGTAACAGTTTTTAAGGCGACCCCCACATTTCCCACCTCTTCAGAGTCACTAACTTGTATCATGTACTTAGCTGAGTGTGGGTGTGATTTGCGATTTTCTTTTAGTCAGCAGAATATGGCAAAGATGGTGAGATGTCATTCTCGGGATGGTGTTACTATACAGGTAGCTGACAACTCATTTGATAGACTTCCCTTTTAGGATAAGTCAAGTGGCTGTCTCAGCAAATCCTATGTGGCAAGGAACTGCACGAAGGCTCTAGGAATGTCACTCTAACATCTGAGGCTGGATTCCAGCCAAAAGCCACCAAGAAGCTGAGACCTTCACTCATAGGCCCAAAAGAATGAGTTCTGCCAGCAACTTAGATGGGATTGAAGTGGATTCTTCCCCAGCTGAGCCTCTACATATGAATGCATTCAGGTTGAAACCTTGACAGAAGACCTCTGAGATCCCCAGCAGACAGAGCACCCCGTTACACTTGCCCAGGCTCTTGACCCACAGAAGACATAGGACAATAAACTTGTGTTATTTTAAGCCACTGCATCTGTAGCAATCTGTTATATTGCAATAGAAAACTAAAATCATAGAGAAAGAAGGAAAAAGTAAGTCTGAAATCCTTCTGGATAGATTATCTTGATCATGTATAAATTGGAGAAAGACAAGTCTGTCCCCAAGGGGAATGTTACATTCCTTTAAGATAGAGTACATAGTCAAGAGTGAAAGGTGAATGATCCATATCCTGTTAGGACAAGAAAATAAAGCAAACAAGTAGATTTCACCAGCTGACACTGGCTCAAGAACCAGACTGGAGATCAGAGAAAATACAGAGGGCAGTAGGTAGAATTAAAGGTCTGTACCTTCTTCATCTTTATGTGGTTAGTCTCCCTCTTCTAAAATAATTGAAATTTTATTTTGATTGCATTGGCATTATATGTCAGCACCCTGGATCATATCCATAAAACCCTTTGATCATCATTGTGTAGTGATTTATGACTAAGGGCTCTTGTGTTACACAGCCTGAATTTGAATCCTAGGTCCTCCATGTTCCAAAATTGTAAATGAGTTGACTTTTCTAACCCAACGTGCTTTTCTTTCAACCTATGATACCAATAGTCCCTACTACTAAAGGATCTGTTAAGAATTAAGTGAGTTGATAAACATAAAAAAATAAATAAATAAAACACAGAATGGCTTAGAAAAATAGAAGGGAGATAGATTATCTAATTGGCATCCAGACTGGGACATTGAGAAAGACAGATGATGGTATTCATAATTATCCTGGGTTAAATGAGAACTGGGACTGTTCTAGCCAAAAAGATACATATATTTACCTATTTAGAGTTATTGCCTGTATTTTATAGTATTAATCTCTGTGAGTCAGCCTTTATTTCATAAGTACATTCAACAAATTGAGGGTTCCTTTGTATCTGACAGTGTTATGAGTTAGTGATACAGCAGTCCTCAAAAACACTGGTTTCATCAGTGATAGATTTCAAAAACTGTACATATTATTTATAATTGTAATAGTTTTATAAATAAATTTCAGAAATTATGAAGTCATTTTCACTTTATCTTTTCTACTCTTTTCCAGTTTTCTAGACAAAAGAGAGGAGTTTTTATTATTTCTTGTAAGGCATTTCTTACATAGAATTCATATAAGGTATTTAAAGTAATTTACTTGTTATTAACTATGGCAAGAGGGAATAAGATCGTGCACAATGATTAGGAACACAAAACAAAAATTGCACATATTGCGTTGGTGGTATAGGTATAGTGGTGAGCATAGCTGCCTTCCAAAAATTGCACATATGACAAAAATGAGGTAAAATGAAATTAATAAACTAATTTGCATTAACAATTTAAAGTTCCAAGTTTTAATAATCAAGAGTTTTAATCTGTTTTTAAGTACTAGTGTGCCTGATGTACTACAAGAAATAAAATGTTAATTAAATGGGAAAATGTGTGCCTTGTTTCACAAAATAGAACTTTAAAAATTACTATACTTTATTTGTTTACTTTTAAGTCATGAAATGTATAGTATTGATTCCAATGTGTGAATAAAAAAGTCTATCTGAATATATGAATGAAAGGCAGGTTAGTTATTAATGCTGATAAGATATTGAACCATTTATATGGGCAAGCATCCAGATTTTTAAAATATTTTAACTGTAATTAACATAATGAATTTAGATTGCACTAACAACATTTGATTTAGACTGATATAAATATCTGGTAGTCTTATGAGATTTAAGAATTATAGAATAAAAAAATTAAAAATTAAAAAAAATTAAATAAAAAAAGAATTATAATATAACATACTCTTTTGTCAAAGTGGGGAATGCAAAAACAAACACAAAACAATCTGAATTATTTTATCTGTTTTTTTTTAAACAGTTGGTACATTTCACAAATCTCTACTGCTAATCATACAACTGGAAAAACTTTAATATTATTGAACTTGCAATAGAAATATTTCTTGTGTCAGTCTTGAAGGGAACTTCATAGATAAATAGTAGATGGTAGAATATCAAGAAGCCTAACATTAATTCCAGTCCTTAAATGGCTTGTTTTTAGCCATCTTATATATATCTTAATTGAGAGGCAGAGAATTACTAGCTCTATGAGAGAAAATGTGTGCACATGTGTGAGTGTTGTGCACATGTGTGAATGTGTGTGTGCTGAGTGAGGAGTATGAAATAGAAGGGTTAAGGGAAGAAACTAAGCAGTAATCTAGAAAATTATTTATTCTTTTCTTTCTGAAGCCTTATTGTGAGTTTTTAAGCAATGAACAATGACACCCAAGGAATGAACAAGGTAAAGATTAGTATGCAAAAGTCTATGGGATTTTTTTCTTGAAGAAAGAGTAAATGTCTGGAATCTACCATGACTGTATTCTTATGCTGATTCCTGCCCATCAATAATAAAACAAGAACAGTGCTTTTGATTACATTGAAAGTTCTACAAAAGTTTGGAGCCAGTAGTAGGCACTCCTGTCCTAAGATTCTTCAGCTTATAACCCTTATTAGATAAAAACTATGTTCATACCTCCATTTTCATCAAGAAATATAACACCATTTCATTGTCCTTAATTTATCGAGATCATAAATTTAAGAATTTTCCCTAGGCTGTATTTCTGACTTCCTAGAAGAAATTGGAAAAGTCATTTACTTCTCTGTGCACTTCAACCACACTATTTGTCAGGTGGAGCAATATTCATCTTTCTCTCCCAGGTACTTGGCTTAATTTATATTAGTACAGAACTTTTCATTTTATATCATATTTCATATAAAAATATCAAGCTTTTATTTCATCTTCATGTACTTCCTGTCAGTTGCTTCCCTGTTTTATTTCATAGTAACATTTTTAGGATCAGTTCCATTGTGATCTCTGAAAAAATAGCTTTCAAGACAGTATATCAATAAAGTGCTTTTTTATTTTGCTTTGCAGCCAGAAAATGGGAATTCAATGTATATATTTCAGACATTACATATATTATAACATTTCAGATGTCTCTAAACCTTCCTCAAAAAAAGAGATGAAAAGGTTATATGTAGATTTAAAAAATATTTTCAAATAACTAAGCTCAAATACTATTGTTTAACATTCCTGCAGATTTTACAATTTTCTTCAACAAACTTCAAAGAACAGTACCTAAGAATATGTTCTAGTAAAGATTAATGCACTTTTTAAATTCCTAGGTGGAATAAATATGATGTATATATTTGCTATTTCATTTTAATTTTGGACAAACTACAAATGATAACAATTTTGGATACCTCTAGTAGAATAAGTCTTGGAGAATAAACTATAATAATAAACTATAAGTAATATGTGCTTCTAAGCCTGAGTAATCATACATTTACAAAACATACAATCTAAAATATCATTTTACCTCAGGTTATAAAAGTATAAATAGGTAAATGTCCTTTCTACCACAAAGACATTTTGTATATTATTTATGTCACAGCATAACACAGTAATAATTTTTGATATTAACATGATAATAGTAGTATTAGTATAGATAATAACAATAGTATTAACTATTAACTCAAAAGGTAGACTATAGATCATAGTATTCATACTTTCTGTTTACCTTCATTAAAGTTAATACTTTCCATCTAATATTTACAATTCCAAATTGAGGGAGAAATGTATAAATTAGGAATTTAATATACCATGTATTATGTTAATGATAAAGGAGCATGGTTTTCTGTTCATTGTTACATTTCAAAATAATGCTTATTAAAAACAAAGATAATGACAGTATGATGAAAAACAATGTTTAAAAACACATGATCTAGTTTTTAGTTCTAAAATAAATTTCAAATCATAACTAACAAATTATATAGAAGAAAATCACCTTAGCTTCTAGCATCTGGTATATACTGATATATTATCTAGTATTGATAATAAGGAAGACTAAATAGATCCAATATCTAAAAAAATTACAAAATGAATTATAGAATATTTTTGATTGGGATAATTAGACTCACCCTTAGCGGGACTTTAATGCTTCTATCCTACTGAAAAATTCAGTGTTTGCATCCTATGTATAATGATTCATGAACTGAATCCATACTTTTTTGTTTGTTTATTTTAGGTCAAGGGGTCATACATAGGTTGCTCCCTATGAGGCCATTGGTGTGGCTTGAGGACCAGGTGACAATGAAGTACAAGTAAGTGTCATGGGATTTTGGACCACTTGTTTGTACAATTTGAGGGAGTCTTAGGACCCGCTAGAGCCTTATTTCATATATACCATTTCCAGCCAATTATGGAGTCCAGAGGCACAACCTGACCTTATGACTTATTGGATCAGATAATACTCAGTTCATTAAGAAGAGTTGAGAGGAAATGCCTGTTAACATGGTTATCCATCATCATATATTTACAACCTACAAGGACACAATTTGAAATCATATTTCTTCCAATCCTTAGAGACCAGACTATGAATTTCCTATTAGGCTTACCAGAACTCCTATACTACATTTATGACTGTCAAAGCTGCTTGAGCACAATAGGATCAGAGAAGTTATAAGGCATACCTGGTGGAATGACTTGTACTACAGACTCAATTGCCAGCAAGTACTTATGGGTCTGATCCCTGCTTAAAAGCAGTAGTCTATGGACTTTCTAAGGAAGTGGTTCAAAGCAACATACACAGGATAAATGTTACCTATAAATCTAAGAGGATCAACAATTTTTGAGCTTTTTTCTGAGGTACTGGATTCCTAAACTTTCTTTGGAATTTTTTCCCAACTTCTGACAGATATATTGCCTTAACAAGTTAATAGACTTTTGCTACTTCTTGCTTACAAGCTCAAACCAGCATGACATCACCAACTGAAAGGAGCAGCATGATATTTTGTGCAATATCAAAAGATCAAGATAACAGTGAACCTTATTATGACAAGGAGTCATAGAACAAAATAGCCCTGAGTGTAGACAGTTGTACTGATGTCTTCATAATGTAAGGATACATAGCTTCTGCTGGCATTTTATATTTGATAAAGGGAAAAAAATAGACATCTGTATACCAGGAAACAACGGTTTGGTTGACTGAGTCCACTAAAGATAAAATAACTAGCACAGCAACTGGAACTGAAGTCAACACATGATAAAAATAACAATTAAGTATGCTCATTTATCAATATGGGTTTTTCTGTAAAAGTCAAATAGGAAAATTCAGAGAAGTAAAAGGAAGGACACTTTTACATTTTTCACGTATTTGAGTGTAGTAATGATATTTGCAATCTGTCAATTATGTTATATTGCTTTTGGTTTATTATTTTGTAGGACAGAAAAATTCCAAGATCTTCTGCTTTTCCTGTTTTGCTGTAATACACCCCTCAGGGGACGGGTAAAAACTGTCTCTCAACTATGTATATAGGAACAGGCAAATATAATGAATGTTTTTAGGCACTGACTGAGAGAGATTCAGGTGAAACTCTTCATTTGTAATTTGATCACCTGTGCTATTTATTAATTCACTTCCTCTCAGCTCCAAATTCACCTGTCAATACTTACATGCTCTGCAATAATTGATAGAGTTTCTTTAGGGATCACTGTTTCTTTTACAGGAAACAGTGGGAAACCCTCTCGGCAAAGGGCACTGGAAGGATATTGAAGGTGGAAGACATGGTTTAGAACTTTTGACTATTTTAAATCCATTCAAACATGCAAACATTCCTATCTCTCTGAGTATTAATCATTCAGTGCTATAAAGAAGAAATTCTAAATCTATCTTTATTACAAGCCATTGTTTAGGTTCATGCTATTCAATTGGGGTTGACTATTAGAGACACTTCTGTAGTAGGAATAAACTCAGTGAATCAAACACGCTGATGGGTACATCTTTGTCAAACTACATGTCTTCCTCCATGAGACAAACTCTTAGAATTTTTCCTCACCGATATTACTTAGGTTCTATCAACAGGAATAGTTAAAACCTTGTAGTTCCTTGAATAGCTATGCTATCTTCTCCCAGGGAAGGAGTCACCATTTCCTTGGATGATTTAATTGTTTTACTCTAGTTATCCAGGTCTAGTTAGGTATAGATGCAATGAGAGGTATGGGGTGGGTCTTGACAAAAGTTGCATCTGTGTGCAAATCAGATATTCCTTTTTGGAATTTTACAGGTTCTAGAAGCAAATGGAGACTAATCTCCTCAGAAGAGAAGAAGGTAGTATTGTTTGGGAAGGTAGACACAATGGGATAAGGAGGTTTAATATAAGGAATGTTCCTTAATTTCCTAACTCCTTACCTTTCATAAGAATGCCATTATGCCAATTGAAAGTTACAAAATTTTACTATTGAATTATCTTGTCTATCTATCTTGACTACTGATAATAAGACTCTTGGGACGCCTGGGCAGCTCAGATGGTTGAGTGTCTGCCTTAGGCTCAGATCAGATCTCAGGGTCCTAGGATCAGACCTCATACTGGGCTCCCTGTTCAGTGGGAATCTGCTTCTCCCTCTGCCTCTGCCCCTCTCCCCCAACTCATGCTCTTTCTCTCTCACTCTCTCAAATGTATAAATAAAAACCTTTTTTTAAAAAGACCCTTACTAACTTAAAATTAAACCAAGTCACATATGGAATTCTAAATTTCCACTTATGATGCCTGTTCTGTGAAAACATTTCAAACATTTAATCCTCTATTAGGGAAGATTCAAAGAGGAAAACACAAGGTTTACATATTTCAAATAGGAAGGATTTAATACAGGGATTTAGATGATTCAAACTACTAGTAAGAATAGTCAGAAATTTCTAATTTCAGCTTTTGGACACTGTAGGAATCACAGGGAAACAATCATTAATGATATCAGTTGCTTCAAACGCCAAAGTAGATGTTTATTAGAAAGATGCCTTTATAAAAGCCACTGATGAAGCCCCAATATTTGCTTCATTGTCTGTCCACAGTAGCCATAAGGCAAATAGTTTTTCATTCCCTTTACTTTCAAAATTTTATATGAGTACTTTTTATTAGCAACATTTAAAATGAAGCTTGATTTTTAAGGGAGTCTAAGAAATAAGGGTTCGGGGATTTCAGCCCTTGTAGCACAAAGTAAGGCATATATGGACAGAAGATAATATCTGGCACAAAAAGACACTGATTATTTTCAGCAGATGGTGTCTTAGTCTGCTTGGGCTGCTACAATAGAATACCATAGTCTGAGTGGCTTACATGCAACCAAAATTCATTTCCTACAGTTCTGGAGACTCAAAATGAAGAAGTGGGAAGATCTGGGGGAATGTGGGTGACTCAGTGGGTTAAGCCTCTGCCTTCAGCTCAGGTCATGATCTCAGGGTCCTGGGATCATGCCCCGAATCAGGCTCTCTGCTCATCGAGAAGCCTGCTTCCTCCTCTCTCTCTGCCTGCCTCTTTACCTACTTGTGATCTCTCTGTCAAATAAATAAAATCTATGAAAAAAAAAAAAAGAAACAGGAAGATTTGGTATTTAGTGAGAAACAAGTTCCTAAGCTCATTGATATCCATATTTTTGCTGAGTCTTCCCATGGTAGAAGGCATGAAGGGCCTCTCTGGGGTCTCTTTTATAAGGGCACTAATCCCATTCATAACAACTCCACCCTCATGACCTGGTCACCTCCCGAAGGTTCCAATTTCAAAGACCCTCACACTGAGAATTGAGTTTCAACATAGGAATTTTGGAAGGACACAAGAGTTCTGTCTATAGTGGATGAGTTCCAAATTCTAAATAATCTAAATTCTAAAATATTCTATTTGCTCTGCTAAAAGTAGATTAGAGGAACATAAGTAAAGAATCAGTGAAGCCAGTTAGAAAGTTTCTTCATGAATCAAGAAAAGAGATAATGGGAGTCTGTTTCAGGATGGCAGTGGTGAAGCTGGTGAGAAGTAGTCAAATTCTAGAAATATTTTGAAGAGAGAACCAAAAGTATCTGTAGGTGGACAAAATATAGTATATAAGGGGAAAGTTGGAGTCAAAGGACATTGTTTGGTCTGAGCATCAAAGGACCGAGTTGCCATTAGTGTAGATGGGTAAGACGGCAAATAGAGTATGTTAAGGAAGAAAACAAGAATTTTAGTCTGCATATACTATGAGATTTTATTAGTTATGTAAGTTGGCATACTGAGTAAATACTTGAATATTTCAGTCTGGAGTTTTGAGTGTGTCATGTGGAGGTGATTGGCATATAGATGCATTTAAAATCATGAGGCAGGTAAAAGAGCACAAACAGTGGGTATATTTAGGAAAGAGAAAAGAAGACTGATGTTCAGAATATAGCAACATTAAAAATTTAGGCAAAGAAAAGAATACAGCAAATGAGGCTAAAAAGAAATAACTAGTGAGGTAGGAAACTAATCTTAAATCCAAGTGGAGAAAAAAAAAAGGTGACAGTGTCAGATGCTGTGTCAGACACTGCTAATAGGGCATCTCAGATAAGGACTGAAAATTTGGCTATTCAACTTAGCGAAGAAGGCTGAATATTCAATTTGACACAACAGCAAACTCAATGCATTGAATCACTGAAGGTGATTTTATGGAGTCAAATCACTGATAGCAGTGGGACTAATGCAGTACAAACTTTGTGTGAGAAAACAAAGGAAAAAACCTGGGATTTTTTTTTTTTTTATAGTCATCATAGCTAGAAATTACAAGCTAATATTTACTTCCTCCAAAATGATGGTTACCTAATCAGCATAGAGAAATAAGCAAATATATTGATGGGAGAGCTAAAACTAGTAGGTGTCTTCCTAAAATTCTTTTTGCTGAAAAATGGCAGAAGGCAGGATAAATATTAATACGTACTACAGTGGTTCTCAGTGATCTTAGAAATATCAAAAAAAAAAAAAAAAAGAAAAAAAAAGAAATTTAAATGGGAGATATCTTTAAGAAAAACAAAATTAGGGGCTTTTGGGTGGCTCAGTTGTGTAAGCGACTGGCTTCAGCTCAGGTCATGATCCCAGGGTCCTGGGATTGAGCCCCACATGGGGCTCCCTGCTCAGCTGGAAGCCTGTTTCTCCCTCTCCTGCTCCCCCTGCTTGTGTTCCCTCTCTCACTGTGTCTTTCTCTGTCAAATAAATAAATAAAATCTTAAAAAAAATAAGAAAATTAAAAAATATATATTTAGGGTGGAATCAAACTTGAACAAAGAATACTAGGTGGTCAAGAGAAGTCTGCATACAACTACTGGAGACACGAGTAGAGAAAAAGGAACAGAACTCAGAAGGATCAGAAGGACTGGGTGGGTCATAAAGGGAATATATAATGAAGGGTGACAAGAATTGATGAATATTTGATTGGACATAATATATGAATACATAAATATAATTTAGTTTATAAATATTATTAAGGTGCACAATGTTTTAGTAAGGTGCACAATGAATTATTTTTTAAATTAATTAATTAATTAATTAAGTTTTTATTTCTTTTCAGCGTAACAGTATTCATTGTTTTTGCACCACACCCAGTGCTCCATGCAATACGTGCCCTCCTTAATACCCACCACCTGGCTCCCCTAACCTCCCACCCCCAGCCCCTTCAAAACCCCTCAGGTTGTTTTTCAAAGTCCGTAGTCTCTCATTGTTCATCTCCCCCTCCAATTTCCCTCAACTCCCTTCTCCTCTCCATCTCCCCATGTCCTCCATGTTATTTGTTATGCTCTGCAAATAAGTGAAACCATCTGATAATTGACTCTCTCTGCTTAACTTATTTCACTTAGCATAATCCCTTCATCAAGATCAAAAGCTTCTGCACAGCAAAGGAAACAGTCAACAAAACAAAGAGGCAACCCACGGAATGGGAGAAGATATTTGCAAATGACAGTACAGACAAAAGGTTGATATCCAGGATCTATAAAGAACTTCTCAAACTCAACACACACAGAACAGATAATCATATCAAAAAATGGGCAGAAGATATGAACAGACACTTCTCCAATGAAGACATACAAATGGCTATCAGACACATGAAAAAATGTTCATCATCACTAGCCATTAGGGAGATTCAAATTAAAACCACATTGAGATACCACCTCACACCAGTTAGAATGGCCAAAATTAACAAGACAGGAAACAACGTGTGTTGGAGAGGGTGTGGAGAAAGGGGAACCCTCTTACACTGTTGGTGGGAATGCAAGTTGGTGCAGCCACTTTGGAGAACAGTGTGGAGATTCCTTAAGAAATTAAAAATAGAGCTTCCCTATGACCCTGCAATTGCACTATTGGGTATATACCCCAAAGATACAGATGTAGTGAAAAGAAAGGCCATCTGTACCCCAATGTTAATAGCAGCAATGGCCACGGTCGCCAAACTGTGGAAAGAACCAAGATGCCCTTCAACGGACGAATGGATAAGGAAGATGTGGTCCATATACACTATGGAGTATTATGCCTCCATCAGAAAGGATGAATACCCAACTTTTGTAGAAACATGGACGGGACTGGAAGAAATTATGCTGAGTGAAATAGGCTCCTGAATTCTTATATGGAGATTTAACCATTTCTACTCTGTATGTCTACTATTACATCTTTGCACATGTTTTTAAAGATTTTATTTATTTATTTGACAGAGATCACAAGTAGGCGGAGAGGCAGGCAGAGAGGGCTGGGGGGGAGGGGAGCAGGCTCCCCGCTGAGCAGGAGCCTGATGAGGGGCTCGATCCCAGAACCTGGAGATCAGGACCTGAGCTGAAGGCAGACGCTTAACCCACTGAGCCACCCAGGTGCCCCTACATCTTTGCATATTAAGAAAAATATATTAAATGAGTATTTGGCACTGTAGCATTTTCATTATTATTAAGTATAATTTTGCTTCTCTCTAAAGCCATTGACATTAAAACCAAAAATCCTTTGTCAACTATGTGTGATGAAATCACAGGCTATTCCTACAGTGACCATGTTCTTATGATCCTTAACATAAGGACAGAAAAATGTCTTCTCACATCATCAGACGATAATGGATGGACCCAAATACAAAATTTTTCAACTTTGAGCCCTTAACTCAATTCCTTTTTAATAAAGATACAATCTTTTATAATATGGAAAGTTTAGAAGGGGCCGCTTCTATTTCCAGCTCTGTAATGTATGAATTCCAAATAAATGAGAAAATTTAAACAGTGACTCCACCATTGATTACTATCAAGAGAGCATTTTGCAATTCATAAATCCTAGTGAAATCTATTTTGCAACTTGTCATCTTTTGTAAATCACCATTTTCTTTGTAAAAAATAGATGTTGGAAATACAAAACAGCAAAGCATATTTTAACCTATCTAAATGTGAGATAAATTGTGCTTTTCTATTTGAAGTAGATAAAAATAACATTTATCAGAAATATAACTTAGTTGTAGAAACAGGACTTTCAACCATACTTTCTAAATAAGACTACCATTGATTTGGACAGATCAAATGAAAATAAATCATGACTAAATATAATTATCTAGTCTTTGGCATGATTAAGTACTTTCGGGTTGTGATTTATTTAGCTTACATACCTAGGTATTTTACTTTTTAAAACAGATGTTGGTGATCTCAATCTAACTGGAACAATTTACTATCTCTCTTTGCCAAGAGAAAATGAAGGAAAACTAATTTGATTCCTTTCTACGGGAGAAACCCTCTCCTGGAAAGTGACCATAAAAATGTGATGTATACTGTTTATTATAGTAGTGAGCTCCAAGTTGAAATATTAAAGCAACCAATGACTACCTTATACAATAATACAATTCTTGGATTGCTAAGGAAAATAGAGATATCTAGTTGATTCTTCTTTTTTCTTCTTCTTCTTCTTCTTCTTCTTCTTCTTCTTCTTCTTCTTCTTTATTTTTTTAGAGACAGAGAGATCAGGCAGGCAGAGAAAGAGGGTGAAGCAGGCTCCCCGCTGAGCAGAGAGCCCAGTGGGGGGCTCGATCCCAGGACCCTGAGATCATGACCTGAGCTGAAGGCAGTGGCTTAACCCACTGAGCCACCCAGGTGCTCCATCTAGTTTCTTCTTGACACTGTGCTGGCCCTCAAAAGAAATGTCTGAGCTTAAAAGATAAATGAGTGTCTCACAAAGAAAATGTAATATTAAAGAAAAAAACATGCTTTCATTTGGCAATTTTTTGTTAACTATAAAGGCAATCCAACTGTATCCAGGCTTGACCATAGTTTCTGGGGAATAATTAGGTAATTAACTGGTCTTGATACTGAATCCCAGGACTGTTATAGAAAATGACACAATCAGGAAGAAAACCATGAAACAGGAAATAGATCCTGATGCAGAAATTGAGACATTGTCCTGTGACCAAGGGTATAGACTTACTTATGGAAAATTGAAGATAAATTCTTAGAAGAAGGAAGAACTACTTAGAAGGCCAAAATAAAATGAGGAATATCCACAAGAGGACATTATAATGACTTGTAAATGTCCTTCTTATGAATTTCAAAATCCAATTTCAAAATTCAAATTCCATATTATATGTCCCTCAGAAATTGTCTCCAGTCTATATATATATATATATATATATATATATATATATATATTCAAAGCCCCAAAGTAAAATATTATGGAGACAGAAAACCAGTCAACTTCACCCCATCTTTAATACATCCTGTAGTTCAAGAATAAAACAGCAGTACATGGAGTGATAGCCATGGTGGAGCTGGGACTAGGAGTGAATGACCTCATAATAAGTGAAGAGATATTTAATGATGTAACATTCTGATTTTCTCTTCATAAGGAAAAGAGAGAGAGGGGAGAAGCTGATTTCTGTTTAGTGGGGATAGAGCCTGACATATGGGACCTATTCCACCATGGAAGTTTGTAAAGAGAATAATTAGAGCCAATATTGTAGCTCTCACAACAGCACACCCTTTTTGTCAGGAGGAATTATGCCCCTCTCACACGCAAAATATGCTCACCCTCCGGATTCCCAGTCTACTCAATTATCAAGTCATGAGACTCAAAGTCCAAGATATTCCCAACTCTATTAGATTCAAATATCACTCTTCTTAGTCAGATGACCTATGGATAAACTACTTATTTGCCCTCCTTTATCATATACCCCCCCCCACACACACACAAAGTTAAAACATGGACAGGAAAACTGCAACAAAATCTTATTCAACAGGAAGAAGAATGGTAGACGTATAACAGTCACTAATTCTTAGCAATTCTGAAGTCATTCTGAGTAAAGATTTTCAGGTTCCCCTACAATGGAAATAAGGAATGTTTCCTAATTAGACCCTGGTTCTGCTCAGTCATCTGTCTTTCTGTTGTTCTCTAAGGGTTTTTCTGCTATTGTCTTTGGTCACCTATAAAGAGAACATTAAATAATATTACCTGTTTGATGGCAGATAACTATTTTAAGCCTGCTTTCTGCCTCTAAAGCATTCAGCTTCCAAAGAACATGTCATATCTAAAAAAATTCATTTATCTATTAGGTCAGATCTAGATAGCATTGTCAATAAAGCTCTCTCAAAGCAGTATGAGTGTGGTGTTTGTCTATTTTTTTAAACAGTATTTTTTAAGCAGTATGAATTTTCTAAATATTTGATTCTAGTTACTCCATTACACAAAAACTATATCTAATATTCACTTATACATATGCCTTTTTTGACACATAATGCTAAAAAAATAGGCTACTTTATAGAATAATCGTCTATACTTCTTAAAATCGTTTTTTTCCCCTAGTTTAAAGAGGCCACTAAATACTCCTTTATATGACTCACAAATTTTATCCAGAAACCATATAATACTGGATACCACCTAGGATTTTGTCTAGGACCACACACTGTAATTAAATTTAAAGGCTCTTTACTCAGTAAATAGTTTGGGTGTGAGAGGTAGTTTAATTTTCTTTTCTGAAAATAATATTGTTATCATTGCATCTTATCATATGAAGTTAAGAGGAAACAATTCATTCTCAAATATCCTACCTAAAAGTCATGCCCCTGTTGACATTACATTAGATGCATCTTCAGTCTTTCAAGTTATTGTAAGTTTAATTTTACCAAATGTTCAACGACTAAATAATAAATGTCAACATTTTTTAGTCTCCTTTAACAGTGTCTTCACCATTTCTCCAGCACATTCCTTATGTGATTCTAATGACAATGACGTGTCACAGACTTTATGTTGTAAATACACCCCAACTTCCAGTTCATATTTTAAATCGCCAACAATTGCTGTGTATCAAATAACCCCTAAATTAAGTGGCTGAAAATAATGATATTTATTTTCACTATGCATTCATAGCTCAGCACACACTCAACTGACAGAGACTGGGGTCAGGTGGACAACCCCAGACTCACAGATAGGTTCACACACAGCTTGGAGAAAGCTGTTCTTAGTCATGGCTGAGGTGGCTTATCTGGGGCTTCTTTGCTCTGTGTGTGTCTTATTCCCCTGAGATCAGCAGCGTTGCCCAAGTGGATAGTCCCAGTGACATGGCATAAATAAGCACAAGTCATGTGAAAAGAAGTCAAGTATAGGAAGCAGAGTCAAGAAAATACTGAACATCTTAAAGAACTTCAAAGTCATACACATGGCAAAGAGTATAGATGCAAGCACTGCCGAACAATGAGGCCAAATCACAATTTACTGAACAGAGATTTACATAACTCTCCTGAGTTTGTTTCTCTAAAATACTGCTCACACATAACTTCTGCTCAGAGTTTCTTTTTCTTTTTCTTTTTCTTTTTTTTTAAAGATTTTATTTATTTATTTGAGAGAGAGAGAGAGAATGAGAGAGAAAGAGAGCATGAGAGAGAAGAGGTCAGAGAGAGAAGCAGACTCCCCGCTAAGCAGGGAGCCCGATGCGGGACTCAATTCCAGGACTCCAGGATTATGACCTGAGCCAAAGGCAGTCACTTAACCAATTGAGCCACCCAGGCGCCCACTGCTTGGAATTTCTGTTTGTCTATATTCTATTGCAACTTAGTATTAACATCAGAATTTTTTAAATGCAGTACGCATCCTTTTTTAAAGAAAATTTTTCTGACATCCCCAATTAGAAATTACATTTTGTCCTACTAATCTTTAGAGTATTTTGTTCTAATAACAAATATGAATATAGTCTTTCCAGCCTTGCACTAAACCCATTCATATTAATTTCTTCAAATTCAGTACTTATTTCAAGTTAAGAAAGAAATATCATAACCATCCTTGTAGCACCTCAAGAGTGTTGCATATAATTGTTTCCATGATGGCTATTCAATATACTTAATGTAATTATTAAATGACACCAGTTAATGAGTCAGTAATATCTCTTTTCTTAAACTATTAATTTGTTCCAAGTTTTCAAATTTAGGTGCCTTGCATAGATATTAAATATTTCTTACATAAATATTATATTTGTAAACATGTATGTATATTAAAAAAGAATGAATGTTGAAAGGTTATTTAAATAATGAGTCTTATTAATATTATTCTGATGAAAAGTTTACATGACTTTGAAACTTCACCTCTGAAGTGCTTTACATGACTTGGAAAAAAGATTTCTAAAAACCATTACACAATTCATTGCCTTATACCTAACATGACATTTATAAACCAATTCAAATGAAGTATTACTATTGTAAGAATTTCATTTTGGTATCTAACCGTGTAAAAAATCATTTTAATCATAGAGCCTACTTTTCACACATCTAGCAACCACATTACATTTAATCTATTAACAATTTTAAATGTCTGATGTTTGAGTCATGGGCTAGAGCAGACAAATAATTGTTAGCAAATATATGCTGAATGATCAAAAATATACAGTTTTAGATAATAAGAGATGCAAGACAGTACATTAACATAAGTGTCTGTTGGCAACCACTAACGAATGCATATCACTGCTCAATATAGAAGTGCTTGTAATTTGTCTGGCAACCATCCTCTTCCTTTAGATTGCATGCTATTAAATGTGATGTTTTTTGAGATAAAAGGATTCGCTTTTTTTATTACCAAGTTTATATTATGTGTCATTATTTTATATTCTGATAACATGATTCTCTCATCTTAGATTAAGTTTCAACAGCAATTTAAAATAACTAATAAACTCTGGAGCAAATTACTATTAAAGAAAAAAAAAAGAAAAACACAGTGCCATTTGATGCTGAATTTAATTTAAAGAATCCATTTAATCAGCAAGAAATATTTACCGAGTGGTGCATTTTTTTTATGTCAAAAGTAATCTTTATCATGTTGGATTAGTAGCCATTAAGCCAAACTTGAACTATTCATCTTCCCAACACAGTTGTTTATGCAGATTATATTACAAAATCGTATTAAATTGCTCGGTTACAAATAATTTTGGATTCTGTATCCAACTTTGTTACTCAGTCTTGACTCAGTCAATTAATTAAAAATATTATTGAATTATTGCTGCATATTGGATTATGTGTCTCTAGGAAGTTTATATATAAGACACGGTTTCTGCTGTCAAATTTCTTATTATTGAAAACACGAATTTTATTCTATCAGGCACTGATAGAAAGATTATAAATATTATCTTTAAAAAGTGTAGATGGCAGTGAGACATTTTTCTCCTACAATGTATATAGCTTTTCTTCTCTTAGGGGGGCTAGACAGATAGTAGATAGTTTAAAATGTCATATAAAGTTATTTTTAATTAAATGTGAAATTGTCAAATGATTTCTTGCAAGAATAACTTCCTTGTTTTTTTTTAAGATTTTATTTATTTATGACAGAGAGACAGAGAGAGAGACAGTGCATTAGCACAAGCAGGGGTAGGAGTAGAGAGAGATGGATAAACCCAAGCAGACTCCAAGCTAAGCGTGGAGCCCAGCATGGGGCCTCATCCCAGGACCCTGAGATCATGATCTGAGCGGAGTCAGATGCTTAACTGACTGAAACATCCAGGCACCCTGGAACAATAACTTTCTTAATAGTTCTGAGATTATACTGGTCAGTGGATGCTTCCTGAAGAGAAAGGTAAAGATAAACTAACATAGATGGAAAAGTTGAAAAATAAAATATCGGGATAAATACTATGTGTTAAGTCAGAGCCCAAAGTCTTGATTTATATAAAAGTGACTGTGGTAGACAGACCCTGGAGTGGTTCCTATGAAACCCAATTCCTTGTATTCATGTCCTTGTATTATCTTGTCCCCTTGGGTGTGGATGGAACCAATACTTGCTTCTACTCAATAACACAGCAAATGTGATAGGATGTACATATTGATTAACTGTACATAGTTATTTTGCATAAAAGTGTCAATCATATTGTTAGAAGATCTATTTTCCTTGCCTTCTTTTAACTCTCAAGCTGCCATCTGTTGTACTTCTATGGAAAAGACCACAAGACAAGATGTTGAGGGTGGTTTCCAGTCAACAGCTAGAAAGAAACAGTTCTTTAGCCCAGTATCCTGAAGGGAACTGAATGTTGCCCAAAACCACATGAGCTTTCCTAGTTGAGCCTCATATGAGACTTCTACCCTAATCAACACTTGGAGATCTGCCTTGTGAGATCTTGAAGCAGAGGACTTAATTAAGCTATGCACTGACCCTGGACTAAGAAACTGATATAAACAAGTGTTGGTTATTTTAAGCCACTAAGTTTGTGGTGGTATTTTCACATAGCAACAGATAATTAATACAGTAACTAAACATTTGAGCCTTCTAATTGGCAAGCTTATGGGAGAAATAGAAAAAGTGATAGACTATTTGCTATTTAGAATGATCTTAAAATGTGGAGGACTGTAAATGACAGGATTGTCTGAACATTTTTCCATAAGCAGTGTGAGTCAAGGACATGGGTGACATCACCATTAAATATTATGTTAAAAATAGGAATCAGGGGTGCCTGGGTGGCTCAGTGCATTAAAGCTTCTGCCTTCCTCTCAGGTCATGATCCCAGGGTCTTGGGATTGAGCCCTGCATTGGGCTCTCTGCTCAGTGGGGAGCCTGCTTCCTCCCCTCTCTCTGCCTGCTTGTGATCTCTGTCTGTCAAACAAATAAATAAAATCTTAAATAAATAGATAAATAAATAAATTACACTACAGCAATTTACTTCTTGTTTACTTCATTGTCACCTCTAGCCTAGTACAGGCTATCATACTTCATCCTTCAATCCCTTAACAAGCCTCTTTACCAGTTTCTTAAATTCTGATTTGTTTATCATATTCATGCTAAAACTGTTCTTGATTATTTTATCTGATTCCTATTTTTTTAAATATTTTATTTATTTATTTGACAGACAGAGATCACAAGTAGGCAGAGAGGCAGGCAGAGAGAGAGAGGGAAGCAGGCTCCCTGCTGAGCAGAGAGCCCAATGTGGGGCTTGATCCCTGAGATCATGACCTGAGCTGAAGGCAGAGGCTTTAACCCACTGAGCCACCCAGGTGTCCTGAGAGAGAGAATGTTAAGCAGACTCCCCATTAAGCATGGAGACTGATGATATGGGGTATGATCCCATGACCCTGAACCCATGATCTGAGCCAAAATCAAGAGTTTGACTCAACATACTGAGCCACCCAGGTACCCCAATACTTGGATATTTTTTAAAACGAGAACAAAATAAGAGGAAACCATGGTGTTTAGCCAGGAGAAAGATTTGGAAGGAGATTATGATGTGTTCATCTCTTCATATTACCTTTGAGATATTAGAAAGTTAACTTAAGAAATAATATGTGAAAAGAGACTTAATAAGAGTTAAAGTTGAAACTCAAGGAATATATATGACCATCATTAGGACTGAGATCATTATGGAAGTTGATATACTAAAGTAAAAGAGAAGGAAAAAAAATCCCCAAAGAGAGAAAGGGACAGGAAACAAAGGGCTGAGTTTAATGTAATCAAGAATAGAGTATATCTGCTCTTTCCTATATATATATATTTTTTCCTATATATTTTTATATTTTATATATTTTATATATATATTTCCTATATATATTTATATTTCCTATATATATTTTTTTATATATATTTCCTATATATATATATATCATACATATTAGCAGCATCAAATGCAGAAATACAAGTGTCAGAAGAGTAGCGTTTTGGCTTTTCAAATTCCCAACTCTTATTCTAGATTCTTCTTGTCTCCTGCTTCACTGCCAGTAAGAATTGTGAGGATTTAAACTCAAAAGAGCCATCACTGAGTCTTGATAAGTAATCCTGAATCCTGGCAAGTAAATGAGTAGGAAATTGGCTATACCAGAGAAACCTGCATGCTTTTATAATTTTCAGTAGTGCTCTTTCTCCAGATACTTATTTCACATGCTATAATAATCACGCAATTTTCCCTCAAATATTACCTTTGTATAGAATGATTTGCAACCAATCAAATGAACCCACTTCTTTCTTTACCCTTTATAAGGAGAGGTACCATGATGTGTAATTTTGAACGGATGCATATGTGATCAGTTTTGTGGAGTTCCTACAATTTCCTAAATCAATTTAAATTATATGATAGTATTGTAAACTGTATGTATAGATGTATGTATGTATAACTAAAGTTAGCCTTATCATCAAAAATATTTTTAGAAGTGTTCAAAAGTAAGTAAAAAAGGGGCCACAGGGTAGCTCATTTGGTTAAGTGCCTCACTCTTGATTTGGGCTCAGGTCATGATTTTAGGGTCGGGGGATGGAGCCCTGCATCAGGCTCTGAGCTCTGTGGGGAGTCTGCTTGAGGTTCTCTCACTCTCTCCTTGCCCCCTCCCCACCCTCACTCTTTCAATCTTTCTCTCCCAAATAAATAAATCTTTTAAAAAATCTTTTTAAAAAAGTAAGTAACAATTCTTCTTTGTATGATACACAGATACTGTCACACATAATCTGCTTTTCAACATACCCATTTTTTGTTACTCATCACTGCCATCACTTTGGGACATTGTGTAAGTCACTTCTAATGTGAAAATATATGTTTATTTCTGTTTTATGTGTTTTTAAATTTCTTCCTTGTGTACTGTTAGTAGGGAACTGGGAAACTATTGCAAATACACTTGTTTATTCCTTATGAAGATCCAGGTGTGTCGACAGATATGCTAAGCATATCAAATAAGAGGTTTCTTGTAATTATTCTAATAAGATATAATAAAGTTTTTATGGGCATAGACATATTCAGAATTTATATTATATATGTATTTTTAAACATCCCAAAGCTCTTAGCATTTTCTCATTCCAACTAAGAAATACTTAGGCCATTATATTTCCATTGCCAACAAACAGGACTCAAGCTGCATGGTCTATACAATTTAGCAGATTTAGATGCATACAGCATATGCTGTCACATAAGATTCTTAATTTGATTTCTATAATTAAATATAGCTGCTAGCTTTTTTAAAAAAACTAATGCTTTAAAAGCATAGTCTCATTAACATGCATGCTAAAACTTAACTTTCTAAAGATAATCTTGAAAACATATATACAACTTACATTTTCTCTCTTAATGGATATACAGGACAGAATGCAATTCATACCATGGATATCTGACAGAAACTGATGAGATGAATGATAGAATGTCTTTAAAAATAACTCCTGTAAATTCTGATTAAGTCAAATTATCTATTGCCTATATTTAAATCTGTGAATGTAGAATCCATCACTCTATCCTCGTATCGTCATGGGAAATACATCTTTCTACTTGTGTAAATGCTTCCAAAGATCTTTAGATAAAGTTATCTTGAGAATCTACGCTTCTATTTTCTCATATACTTTTAAGAAGAAACAATCCAAATTTTAAACATATATGTTATGAACTTTTATTAGGAATTTTTAATGAAAAAAGCTCAGTGACATTTATTATGTTAAAATAAGATGGTATTTATAACTTCCATATTATAGCAGTGGCAGTGTGATGCTGTGACTCTTACATGCTTGAAGGTGAATTCTAATTCTGCTGCTTCTTATTTATTCATAGGTACTTGGGTAAACTTTTATTGCCTCCGTTTTCTCATCTTTAAAACGGAGATAATAAAAGTAATTGCTTCATATGAATTTTATGATAATTAAATAAGATCACGCCAATCAAACATTCAGGGAGAGCCTGAAACAATATAAATGTACAACAAGCAGAACTACTACTGTTCGTAAGTTTTTATCACGATGGGCCTTCGCTTCTGATTTCCATACTCCTCTTCCAGGCAGAACTGTTTTTGGAGTGTATTGAAAGTTAGCCATGTTAATCATGATCTTACATTTCCACTATGAATTAATATGAAAGTGTATTTTTCAGCAGAGAAATCAGGTTGGCTTAGGAAAAAAACTGCCTCCTACTTATTAAAATGCTGTGCATCTGGATACAATGCATGTCTTTAGTAGCAGTGTCCCAGATGATGATGATGATGATGATTGACAACTCTCACCTACTTCCTGATAATAATACACCTCCTTGCTTTTTGCTCTATGACTCTGGGGTGCATTTCAGTAGAGTAGAGAAAATGTACATTCCCACCCCATCAAGTCTGGTCTTTCCCACCTGAATGGCTGTGGCCAACACTATGTGAAGAAGAGCAGTGTGCTCAGCCCAAGTCAAGTCCTCAAGATTCATAACCTTATGCTTGCCCCTCTTGAGGTCTCTTCAGTAACAGTATCATGTCCACAGAATAGATATGTCCTCAGCCTGAGTCTTAGAATGCAAAAGCTTGTGGAGTCCAGCTGAGCCCACAGATGCAGAATTAGAGGAAGAAATAAACATTTGTTTTTGTAAGCCAGAGATTGGGGATTATCCATCACCCCAGGAAAAGCTGATTAAACATGTGATAAAGGCATTTATATAAAAAGAAGAAATATAGTTTAATTTCACTACCCCATTGAGAAATGAAAAAAGAATGAAAGAAGAATTTAAATACTAATTAAAATTTATTATTCCTGAAAAAATGCTAAGAAGTAATAAAACCTCTTGAAATAAAAATGTGTTTGGTATATAAGGACAAACACACAATTTTAGACTGCATCCTAATATACAAGAGGATGGTTAATTTTCCTGTCAACTTGTCTGGATCATGATACCCAAATATTTGGTCAAACATTGTTTTGGATATTTCTGCAAAGGTGTTTTGGATGAGATTAAATTTAAATCAATGGATTTTAACTAAAGCAGACTGCCCTCCATAGGGTCAGTCAATTTCATCTAATCAATTAAAGGCCTGAACCAAAGAACCAAAGATTGACTTCCTCCAGGTGAGAAGGAATTCTACCAGATGACCTTCAGACTTGATCTGTTCAAAACTGAGCTGCAACATTGGCCCTTGCCTGACTGACTGCCTTTGAACTTGAACTGCAACATTAAATTTCAACTTGCTGCCCCACTCTTCATATTTTGGACTTAGGAAGTTGTATAATCATGTGAGGCAATTTATCAAAATAAATATCTCTCTGTTTCTTTCTCTCCTTGTATGTACACTCACACAGACACACACACACACACACACACACACCCTCTTGGTTCTGTTTCTCTGGAGAACCCTAATTAAAGCAGACATGGTGATACAGTAATAGTTGTGAAGAATATGATGTTTAATCTGAACTGGTCTTGCAATTTCCAGAATCAGTTCTCTATTCTGATTAGATTGAAGATACTAACAACTCTATTTCCAGGAAGAAAGAGAGCCCTAATAGTCCATTTTGTGATGTGGCTCTAGACATACACAAAATATCAACTCCTCATCCAGTACTTACGAAGCAAGAGATTGATGAGCCAGGTATATCATACTTTTGAATATTTTATTCAAACAAATAAATAAAAGGAGATAAATTGTTTTTTCCTAATGTCTCTGTACAAACTGGAGAAAGTGAAGAATGATCTCAGTGATTTGAATTCCCAGCTCAAGGACCATGTAAATGACTGGAAAGCTACTATATCTGCTCTGAAAAAAGATGTTTATTTCCTTTAGTCACATGGCTGTCATTGTTAAAATCAAACACAAACCTTATTCTGCAGTGGCTGAGTAACAAGCAAATCTCAGCCTCACAGGGTATCTATGTTAAAGTGCGAACATTGATTGGAAACATACGGGAGACTGAAAATTGGAATATGGAGGTATGGAAAGACTTCAGCGAAACTGGACTCACTGAGTCTCTAAATTCTGATGTGTTCTTTGCTGGCAGCAATAACCTCTCCATCTAAGTCTGAGGAGATTAATTAACTCTGCACTGTCTGAAGAAAATAAACTGGCCTAGTGTGAGGAAGTTGCCCTGCAAAGCACTATGATCCACTTCCACAACCTCTCTTTGCAACCCCTACAGTTAGACTTAAGTCTCAGGAAGCTCCTAAAGGTAGTGTACAAAGTGTGACCCATGAGACACCATGCAACACTCCAAAAGAACTACTTGATTTTTCTAACTGATGCAAAGAAAAATTTGGGGAATAACTGTGGGAATGCATATTAAGGTTGTGGGATACTGAAGACAAAAACCATAAAGTTGGATCAGGCCAAATTTGTTGATACAAACCTACTAAGCAGAGAATTCTACATTTAACATTGCCACTTGGGGAGTTAGAAAGGGCTCTATCAGATTGTTTGCTTGGTTGGCTAAAACATGGACAAAAAGGTGACCCACATTAAGTGAACTTGAAATGCTGGACCTGCTTTGGTTTATGGTATAGGAAAAAAATCAGTGGCTTAAGAGACTTCGGAAAGATACGGAGGATTTATCATTCCTGCACCACTGACCTAGCCTGAGAGATTCCAGAAGACACAACATTCAACATTACCGCGAGAAATTAATTGTTCTGCGATTTGCTCTTCTCTGCACCATTTCTACCAAGCCTCATCCAACTTATTTTATTTTATTTTTTTCTCAGCGAACAGATGGATATCAGAGAATGACAGTAGATTACCATAAGCATACCAAAGTGGTGACTCCAATTAAAGCTACTTTACCGAGATGACTTCCTTGAACAAATAATATATTCGCTCATACAAGGTATGCCACCACTGGGTGGACAAATGCTTTTTTCCCCTACATCCTTATTGATAAAGATCATCAGAATTAGTTTGCTTTCAGAAGGAAGGCCAGTAATATACCCTAATTATCCTACTTCAGGGATATATCAAGTCTCCCACCCTATGTCATATTTTAATTTGAAGGGATCTTATCGCCTTTCCCTTCAATAAGTTATCACACTAATCCATTACACTAATGACATTATCCTTATAAGGCTGGGTCAGCAAGAAGCAGCAACTGTTCTTTCTAGACTTACTGAAAAGACATGTGTATCAAAAGATGGAAAATAAATCCAACAAAAATTCAAGGTCTTCAACCTCAGTGAAATTTCCAAATGACCAGGGTGTGGGACATGTTGAGATACCCCATTCTTTTTTGAGATACCCCTTCTAAGGCTGAGAATAAGCAGGTACATCTGGACTCTCCTACAATGAATAAAGAGGTACACCACCTAGTGGGCCTCTTTGGTTTTTAAGAGACAATATAGTCTTTATTTGAGTATATAATTCTCTGGCCCTTTTACTGAGTGATCCAAGAGCTGCTAATTTTGAGTAGGGCCCTAAACAAAAGGAGGCTCTGCAGTGAGCCCAGACTGCTGTGTGAATTGCTCTACTGCTTTGACCGTATGATCCAGCAGATCCCATGGTGATTGGAATATCAGTGGCCAATAGAAATGCTATTTTGAGCCTGTGACAGTTCCCTATAGGTGAACTGCAGTGCAGTCAAGGTCAAAAAGCAATGCCTTGCCAGGGGAACCCTCCTACACTGTTAGCGGGAATGCAAGCTGGTGTAGCCACTCTGGAAAGAATGATGGAGTTTCCTCAATAAGTTAAAAATAGAGCTACCCAATGACCCAGCAGTTGCACTACTGGGTATTTACCCCAAAGATACAAATGTAGTGATCCGAAGGGGCACCTGCACCCCAATGCTTATAGCAGCAATATCCACAACAGCCAAACTATGGAAAAAGCCCAGATGTCCAACCACAGATGAATGGATAAAGAAGATGTGGTATGTATATGCGCGCGTGTGCGCACACACACAGACACACACACGGGATATTATGCAGCCATCAAAAAATGAAATCTTGCTATTTACAGTGACATGGATGGAACTAGAGGGTATTATGCTAAGCAAAACAAGTCAATCAGAGAAAGACAATTATATGATCTTATTGATATGTGGAATTTAAGAAACAAGGCAGAGGATCATAGGGGAAGGGAGGAATAAATGAAACTAGATGAAACCAGAGAGGGAGACAAATCATAAGACACTCTTAATCATAGGAAACAAATTGAGGGTTGCTAGAGGGGAAAGGCATGGAGGGATGGCATAACTGGGTGATGGACACTGGGGAGGGTATGTGTTGTAATGAGCACTGGGTATTATATAAGGCTGATCAATCACAGACCTGTGCCCCTGAAACAATGCATTATATGTTATTTAACTGAATTTACATAAAAAAAGCAATGCCCTGCCAACCTCTGTGAATAACGACTGTACTTCTGAGAAATAGGCCTTAGCAGAGACTAAATGATTAATCAGGGGCCACCAAGTTACATGCAACCTAGGCTGCCAGTCATGAACGAGGTGTTATCTGACTCACCCAGATATTATGTTGGGCATGCACAGCAGCGCTCCATCATCAACCAGAAGTGGGATATACAATATCAGCCTGAGCAGGCCCTGAAGGCACAATGTATTATATGGAGAAGTGACCCAAATGCCCATTATTCCCCTGGTCCACTCCTAGCCTACAACTATGACCTCAGGGAGTGTTCCCTTTGACCATGCAACAGAGGAAGAGAAGGCTCAGGCCTGGTTTACACTAGTTCTGAAAAAGATGCAGGCACCACTGGAAGCGGACAGCTGAGGCACGAAAGTTCCTTTCTAGGATACCCCTTAAGGACAGTTGTGAAGACAAATCTCTCCAGGGAGCAGAGCTTGGAGAAGTGTACCTAGATGCTTATTTTGTTTGGAAGGAAAAATGGCCAGTATATACTGAATCATGAGTTGTGGACATGAATTAGTGACAAGGAAGTCTGGGAAGGAGCCCTCTGAATGGATGAAGGAAAAAAAATGATATTTATGTCCCATGTGAATGTTCACCAAAAAGTTACTTCAACAGAGGAAAGTTTTAAACAATCAAATGGATAGGATGATTCTTCTTATGGATGCCAGTCAGCCTCTTTCCCCAGTCACCAATGAAGTGGAAGGTTTCCACCAGGCGACACAGCAATGATCCCATTGAACTAGAAGCTAAAACTGCCCCTTGGTCATGTTGGGCTTCTCAAGATTCTGAATAAACAAGGAAAGGAGAATTACTGTGTTGACTGGGCTGGTTAATATTGATTAGTTGTATTACCACTCCACAATAGAGATAAGGAAGAGTATATATGGAATACAGGAGATGCCTTAGGGCAGCTCTCAGTATCACCATGCCAGCTGGTTAAAATCAATGGAAAACTGTAAGCACACAGTCCTGGCAGGACTATGAATGGCCCAGTCCTTTTAAGAATGAAGATTTCAGTCACCTCATCAGATAAAGAGCCATGAATGGCTGAGGTGCTTCCTGAGGGCAAAGGGAATATAGGATGACTAGTTGAAGAAAGTAAGAAACTAATAATTACAACTACTACCACATGACCAGTGGTTAGTCTGTTTCTCTGGAAATCTCTGACTAATACTGAAGTGCATGGAAAACATGGCAAGATGAGAAAATTACCACCTAAGAGTAGGAAACAAACTTGGCAATGTGGTGATCATAACAAAATATTCTTCAATTATTTTACTATTTAGAAACAACAAGAAAGATTTTATATGTACACTCTCATTTGTATATGCATTTATTAAAACAAAAACATTCAAAGTATCATTTTGCATTCTTCAATAAGTATTTCGAAATTGGGGCACCTGGGGGTGTGTCTGAGTGGCTCAGTCAGTTAAGCATCTAACTTCATCTCAGGTTATGATCTCAGAGTCCTGGGATCTAGCCCCACATCAGGCTCCCTACCCATCAGGGAGTCTGATTCTCCCTCTCCCTCTACACCCCCCAGCTTGTGCTCACTCTCTCTCTAAAATAAATAAATAAATCTTTAAAAAAAAGTACCTCAAAATTGCAACATCTTATGCCTTTAGTTTTTCTTATTCTTTATTTAAATTCAGAGGATTTTAGACAAAAATCACAGTAAATAAGTTTCCCTTTGTTTGTTTGTTTTTTAAAAGTTTATTTATTTATTTGACAGACGGAGATCACAAGTAAGGCAGAGAGGCAGGCAGAGAGAGAGAGAGAGAGGAGGAAGCAGACTCCCCACTAAGCAGAAACCCTGATGCAGCGGGGCTCAATTCCAGGACCCTGGGATCATGACCCAAGCCGAAGGCAGAGGCTTTAACCCACTGAGCCACCCAGGTGCCCCCAAGTTTTCTTTTTATCCATAAAATATGATAAATTATTTGTGACACTTGATAGTAAATACTTAGATTTTCTCACATCTACGTTTTGTTGATTTAAGTACATAGCACAGACATGTGGCTAAAAAAAAAAGAAAGAAAGAAAAGAAAAAAACAAGATTATTAAAAGGAGTAAACTGTGAGGAATAAATTATTCTTTAACTGCAGTTCCAGAATTTTCCAGAACCCTTCTTCAGAAGAGTCACTACTTATAATGTGGCTCATTGAGAATTCATGAAAGTGAAAAGTTCTTGTATGCCTTCCATGCTTTTTTTTTTTAATGGTATGATAGACATTCTTCTGCACCGTGCCTTTTTCTTATTATTTACTGTCATTGGTTTCATTTATGTAGCACTTCAAATTAGATGCATTGATGGTGATTTTCTCAATTTTCTACTAATAAAATTTACATTTTGTGTGTGTGTGTGTGTGTGTGTGTGTGTATTCCCATTACACACAATGTTATGATTGCCAATCTTACATACACTTTCTCAAAGCCCTCTAATAAGATTTTGGCAGACTTTTTAAGAAATGAAACTGATATATATTCAGTCATAGAAACATAGTTGGAAAAAAGTTACTATAGCAGAGTTACAGAATCAGAATGGAAATATATAGATATATATGTATATATAATAAGTATGCATGCCCCTTAAAAAAAGGTCACCTAAATGTGTTTGCAAGTGGCCAACTCCTTAAATGGCTTTTGCCCTATTTCATTTCTTTTGGAAACCTCTGCTTAATTTCAAAGATTTTTAAGACAGAGTTACATTTTTAACCCCTAAGCAATTCCAGCTCTGACATATTGCTTCCTCTAGCTTTGTAATCTGTGTTCCTGGTACTCAATTCTCATTCTATTTGTACTTTTTCTTACCTAGTTGTCCAAATCTTGAATCTTTCTTATTCTATAAGATGTCAACCAAACCTCTGTGAAGCAGATTTTAATGAATGTCCTAGAGGTAAGAAAGTGGTAATTGAGAAGCTTTACAACAAAGTACCACACTGAAAGTTACTTTAAAATTATATTAATATGTCTTTATTATTTCATGGACCATGATAGTTTTCATCAATCAGCTCTTCGCAAAGCTTTCACTTTCCCAATTTGTCACTGAACACATTCTTTCTATGCTTTCTTTTCCTCTTTATCCCTCTGCGGAAGTCATATGCTATAGAAATGTTTATCCAGTCTACTTGAAATATAACTTTTACACACAACTTCCTGTTTAGAAATAGGCTATGAATACAGTCAGGTTTTCAGTTCTGACTTTAAACAAGTTTCCGTATATAATTTTTCTCTCTCAACTATATAGAAAAAAGTTGAAATAGAAACATTAATGTTAAAGAACAGTAGAGAAAGAAAGAGGTGAAAACTAAATTCTGATTGTACAGTCATGATGATAAAATCCCTCAATCTGGCACTGATGCTTCATGTTCAGCTGGTGATCCCATCAAGAGCATATGTATTAATTTTTATTCTTTCTGTAAAGACCACAAAGCTAGAATTTTTTTTTTAAATTTAAACACATGTTGTTAACCCCAGTTACTTTTTTTTTCATTGGTACCGAAGAGTGGGACATTTTATAATAACAAAACCATTGTTATTGTGATAGCAGATATTATATAATAATTATGATTGTGGAATTCATTCTTTTAAAGATTTTATTTACTTATTTATATCAGAGAGAGAGAGAGAGAAAGAGAGAGAGTGAGTGCACTCTGCTTGGGGGACAGAGAGGGAAGTAGACTCCAGGCTGAGCAGTGAGCCCCATGCAGGGCTCCTTCCCAGGACCCTGGCATCACAACCTGAGCTGAAGACAGACACTTAACCAACTGAGCCACCCAGGTGCCCCAATGATTGTGGAGTTTAAAGATGATGTCTTCCAAGATCTAGCCATAGATAGCTGTGTGACTATGAGGAAGTTACTTATCTAATTCTTAGTTTCCTCATATGTAAAATGAGAACTAAAACAATATCTCATTTGATTGATATAATGATAAACTTTAACAAATGTATAATATTTACAATAGTACTCAGATTACACTAAGCCAAAGAAAAGTTATAATGCATATAAAACAACATTCAAGTTTATTCTCCAATCAAAAGTAAATAGTTCCATAGGATGATTAAATATCAGATAAATAGAAAGACAAAATGTGTACACCAAACTGAGAAGAAATTCAAGGGAATATGGGCTACAAAAAACCCAAAGTATTAGAATTTAGAAGAACAATGATTATGCAAGTATATTTAATGTAAAATAAATCACTGTCATTCTTATATTTTCACATTCCCAAATACATGCTGAAAAAATACATTACAAGGAATTCAGACAGGATATCCGTATTTAGCATTTGAATTTAACATGAAATGTATATAGTTGTAATTAATTATAATAAAAGCATCTAAAATTATAGTCTAGACTTGATATTTAGAGTATATTTAGATATTTAGATATTTCTGAGTTATTTAAATTCTGCTTACCAGAACAACAAAGTTGTGTATTTGAAAGATACCAAAAATATGAGTACCATCTAGTGGTAAAACAGGAGGTAAGCAGCAGGCTGTGAGAAAAGGGGGTTAAAATAGGTCATGGGAACACACAGCAGGAATCAGATTATAAGGAGGAATGAGGTTATGGCCAGAATCAGTAAATATTAAAAAAAGAGAGAGAGAGAGAGAGAGCCCAGGTCCTCATTATAATGTATATGGGTAATTGGATGGTAGAGCACCTGAGCTGTAACGAACTGGGAAACAATGTACATCTGTCAGAACCTTGCTCCTGAACACATTTCTGTATAATGAAGACATAACTAAATTTTAGAACGTAAATGTTAGAGTGACTGGAATTTAAACCTCTCATGTCAATGCAGAACAACAGTAACACTGCACAATTGTGATCAAGGCCTGAGATGGCAGAGGGGGCGTGAGGGGCATGCAGATTGCTGTAGAATATAGAGAAGTAAGCATTTTGAAAACTCTTGTAACAGTAATAGAGTTTCCATTAAGTATAACAGTAATAGTTATAGGAACAACAATTTGTTTTGGAAGATACTGCTTCAATTATCTTAAAAATCCAGGTAAGCAAAACTGAAGCTTGGCCAAGAACTCAAACCTAGTAAAACACTAAGCAAGAATACAAATTCAAATGTGGTTACAGAATACAAACTCAAAAAATAAAAGATGCTTTCTTGAAGTATATAGCAACACAAAATATTGAATATGAGTTTTGTTCTAGTGCCTAAGGAAATAACAAGTCTAAATATCCTGATAAAATTATAAACCCCAGCCTGTCTCAAAGAAATAAAAAAACCACAGAAGATGAAAAGTGTTTGTGCTATTTCAATATTTTGAGAAAGAAACAAAAGGAAGAATGGATGGAAGGAAGAAAGGAAGGAAGGAAGGAAAGAAGGGAGGGAAAGAGGAAAGAAAGAAGGAAAGGAAGAAGGAAGGAAGGAAAAGAAATCCACATATCACAGAAAGATGTTTGTTATTTTAATAAATTTTAGATTTTAATCTCTGTTTACATTGATGAAGGTTCATAAAATTTCAGTAGAGCTTTACTGCATGAAATTAAGCAATAATGCAGATGGATTGAAAAAATAGAATTAAAAAGAAAAACAATGCTTAAAGGTATGAAATAGGAATGAGGAGTTTAAGGCCAACCACAAAGTTGAAGGGCACATAGCACTCCATGAGACGGCCCTTACTTCTGATACTAACAGCAAGTTCAGGAGTGTCCTCAAATCGCACTTTTATTCAGATTTGTCAGTGGCCTTCAAGTTGCCAGAAAGGTTCAGAATTCACTGAGGGCTATTTCTTTCATAGTTACGCAGTCTATTACAGGGAAAGGATACAGATTAAAATCAATCAAAGGAAAAGGCATACAGGGGAGAGTTCAGAAGGAGACCCAAACAGGGATTTAACTGTCCCTTCTCTACAGAACCAAGAATGTTGGAGGCTGTTGTTGTGATAAGCATTAGCAGGTCCTACTTTAAGGCACTGCTTAAATTCCACAGTGGTTCCCACAGGGCCGTGTCCCATATGGACATCCCGGTAATAAGCAATTTTCGGTTGCCCTTCTGCCTGACCATATGACTAATCCACTGGCCACCACCCTTGAGTAAGTAAAACGCAAACAGGCACAAACAGCATAGAATTTAACCTGTTGAACTGACTTGTTTTCACCTTCTCCAATCAGCATGACAGCCTTCTGAAAAGGATGCTGTCCACTCACAGGGGAGCTGCCACCATAAACCAAGAAACTTCTTGTTGGTGAACAAAGAGCACTGCCCCAGTGACTTTGGCATGACCGTAGCATCTAACACCTCATCATGGGGTTCCAAAATTACCCCTGAGGGAAAACAGGCTATCTGTGAGGATCTCCTTCATTCCCCTGGTAGCATGTTCCTGAATAAACCATTTCCACTTCATTATGAAACACTTAGAGGCACTAACCTCTCCATTAGAGTTTCTTTGGCATCACCCAAGAAAATAAAGGCTGTATAGGCTTCAGGATTATTTTATGCCTCTCAGTCATAGTGACAGTTTTAATGATTTCTCGTAGCAAGCTAGTCTACCCACCACACAAGAATATCATTTGGCAGATTAACAAATTCTGTGTGATTTCAGGCGATCTTACGGGTTTCCATTTAGTATGTCCAATCGGTATTGGGGGAAGAGCGGCTTCACATGCTTTCTGTTTTACAATACTAGTTCGATCTCCATAACGAATTCAGGTAAAGGAAGCACAACCATAGTACCTAAAATTTGTTCAAACACATAAATGTTCACCTAAACGTTTACCTTAATCTCATTAACCTTTATATTCCTATAGCCTTCTAGTCAAACTGTGTCTCCCACTATAACTCCACCAACAGATTTGGAACCATAGTGCATGAGATTCCCATTTCAATGAATCCCAAAATTTCTTCACCTCCCTGGCCATTTGCCCACTCATATGGGCATATGACCTGGAGTCTACAGTTAGGGGCTGGGCAGAAGGACTCAGGCCTACTTCTCAGCATTTATCCTGATTAGATTACTGGACCAATGTCCTAGGCATTTGAGTGATGGGTTTCTCATTGTCATCTTTGCCAGTGGCCCTCTAAATTTCTTCAGACTAAGATTACTAAGCAGATTTAGGTAATATTCATCAATGTTGGGGCACCATCAGTCCACCCATGTTCCCAGAATCCTATATTAAGGGCCTATGGACATCCACTGTATTTGTCCCATTTCTTAGTAACTGTTTAAGAATCTTCACCTTGCGGGCACCTGGGTGGCTCAGTGGGTTAAAGCCTCTGCCTTCAGCTTGGGTCATGATCTCAGCGGGGAGCCTGCTTCCCCCTCTCTCTCTGCCTGCCTCTCTGCCTACTTGTGATCTCTGTCTCTCTCTGTCAAATAAATAAATAAAATCTAAAAAAAAAAAAAAAAAGAATCTTCGCCTTGCTGGGCCACCTAGGTGGCTCAGGCAGTTACCCATCTGCTTCCCCTTAAGTCATGATCCCAGGGTCCTGAGATTGAGCCCACGTTAAGCTCCTTGCTCAGTGGAGAATCTGTTTTTCCCTCTCCCTTTGCTCCCGCCACCCCTGCTCACGCTTTCTCTCTCTCTCTCTCCCCCTTAAATAAATAAATAAAATGTTAAAAAACAACAATAACTAAAAAACTTCACCTTGCTGTGTTGAAACTCCAAGTTTTTTATTTTTTCTATTCTCTTGCAAATCATCCTAATTTTATACATTTTCTGTTATTTTAGCTCAATTTTCCCCTCTGATGGCAGTTCTGAAGCCAAAAACTGATACTTTGACTAGGATCCAAGGATGGCCCACCCTCAAGATTAATCCCAACACTCTGTCTTATTTGCGTGGTAGCTCTGAGAGGTAACAATAACCAGGGGATTACATATCTCACTCGTTTTTTGTTATTTGCATTTCCTTATGCATCCAAGGAGTCAGCTTTTCAGAAATTAGATCTGTGATTCCTAAATTTACTTGGTACCTTCTACTTGTAGTAACTGCCTGCAACACAGCTGTAATTCCATAAAATGGTGACCACCCCCCACGGCCATCCAAGGTTCAGCGGGTATGTTCATCCCCCACCATCTCATCTTTTTCTACAAGCCACATATTCCCATGAATCAGGTCCATTTTTGCGAATTCCACTTCTCAAGCCAAATATCCAGTTACCCAAACTGCAGCATTTGAAGCCACACAGTCCTCCACAAGACTGCCTTCTCTTCTGACAACAATTGCAAGTTTGAGGAATTTTAAAACCGCCCTCAGGTTTGATAATTCTCGAGAAGGACATGAAGAACTTACTGAACGATATTATTCCCACAGTTAAGGTCAAATATATATGAAAAGGACAACAGATTAAAGTCAGCCAAAGAAATAGACAAACGAGCAGACTCTGGGAAGACTCCAAATATGCGTCTTTTGTTTTTCTCTCTACATCGAACCAGGGCACCTTATTTGGGGGGTATTAGTATATAAAAATGCAGAGTATTGCCAAACAATGAAGTTCACCTTTGCCCAGTGTCAGTTTTCCATCAGGGCTCCATTAGGAATTCATGACCAATTTATTGCTTTCCCATTGATACTGTGTGACCCAAAGCCTCTACGCTGTGTCCCATCATGGGTCTTTCTGGAATGATCAGCCCAGGAGATAGCCTAATCACATCAGGGATGATAAATCAGTGGTAAAACTCCCAGTGCCCATTCAAAAGTAAAGATTGATCTGACGTACAGTCTTGAGTTATCTTTGCACAACTGAAACCCCTTTGAGCAGTCAGACATTAGGCTAACTGCAGGCAGAGAATCAGTGATGCTATAGTCAGCCCTCGTAATTTCAGTCAACTAAGACCTGGATTTTGTCACCTTAAGAAGACCTTTGCCCCAGTTCCAAGCTGAATTTCCCATTGCACAAGCCTCTTCATGAATATGTAGGCACCAATAGCTTAAAACTTCCCCAGTTTAGTTGTTTGAGGAGAAACTGCTTTGGGAAATATCCCTAGTGTTCTTCTCCCCTTGTTGTAGGTAAAAGCCTTCCCTTTCCCATTCTTTGGCTTGGTTGTGTCCTTTGGCTCAACACCCGTGTTGAAGTGACCCCAGTTTGAGGCAACACAGGGGTACAGCAGACACCTGAGAAAGGATCAGCTCTTCTAGAGGCTATGATAGGAAGATGCTGTTTAAAAATAAGAAAACCAGGGGCGCCTGCGTGGCGCAGTCAGTGAGTGTCGGACTCTTGCTTTCGGCTCACGTCTTGATCTCAAGGTTGTAAGATCTGGCTCTGTGCCCAGCTCTGTGCTCATCAACAGAGTCTGATTGAGATTCTCCCTCTCCGTCTCTGACTCTTTTTCTCTCTCTCAAATGAAATAAATAAATCTTAGAAAGAGAGAGAGAGAAAAGAAAACCAAATATCTTTCCAGGATTCTCCACTAACCACTTATGGTAAACTAAATAATGCCCTCAACCCTGTATTTGCAGGGGAGATTAAGTTAAATAATGCCGTATTTGTGTTCTCAATTTGAGACTGACTCATCTTGAAGCGAGCTCATCCTGGATTTTCCAGGTGGGCCCTGGTGATCTGGAACTTCACCTGTGATCCTAGAGAACATTCAGTGATGGTTAAAGAAATCCTCTACGCTTCCGTGTTCTGGAAAATTGCTACTGCAAGAAATCACGATTCCCCACGCGACTTAAGTAAGACTCACAGATATCACCCCACCCCCATGCTTACCTACACTAGAACCAGGCACACTTTCCATATTCTTATTATTGATCTCATAAATGATTAATTAAACTATGTTGTCCTTATTCATCAATCATAACAAATTCCTATTAAATACTGTTAAGATTCTGTCCTGCCCAAGGGCCTGAAACTTGGCCCCCTGCAGCCTGAGCCAGCACACAGCCCTTCCTCAGAGCCCCTGTGGGGAAAACAGGCTAGCCTCAGGGTAAAACATCCTCTGATCTATTATCCAGTCAGACCACCTTTTTATCTCACTTCCCTACATTCTAGTCTTTCTACTTGTTTGCTCCACTCTATAAAAGAAAAATCATGTTTTGCCTGTTTTCTGAAACATTTACAGATCTTGAGTTCAGAGCTTTCTTCCTATCACAATAGTATTTTCAAATACAGTTTCTCCTACCCCTGAACTTGTCTTTAAATTGACAGCTCAGTGTAATCACAAGGATCCTTGCAGGAGGGAGACTGTGGTGTTGGAGTGAGAGAGAAGACAGGATGACAGAGGCAGAGGCTGCACTCAAATGCTCTACCCCTGAGCTATACCCCCAGAGGCAGAGGCTGAAATGATACCATTGCAATGCTTTACAATCACAACAATGCGAAACAATCAGGAAATGCAAGCTTCCTCCAAAAGCTGGTCAAGACCAATATAGATGATCCTCTGCAGCCTCCAGAAGGAAGCAGACCAGCTGACAATTGACTAAAGCCCAGTGAGACTTATTTTGACCTACAGAACTGTAAAATAATAAATTTGCAATGTCTTAAGCCACTAAATTTTTGGAAGGTAATTTGTTAGACCAACGATAGGAAACTAATACCCCTTTGTGTAAGCTTGGTGAAATCATTTCGTAATTTCGCCAAATGTAAAATGACCCCATTGAATAGGTTATTTTATGGTCAGGGCTATGTGTCCAGAGTATTACCCCAAACAGCACAATTTTGCAAGTTTTGAACTTAGACTTTAGAAATTCAGTATTGAACACTGGAATAGGAAGATGTTTTGGTCTAAATAGATAGGTGATATGGATATGCTAGGGGACAATGAGAGCCCTCCACAGTTCAGGTGTAGTGAACTTGGAATTAAATCAGAAAAAGATTAGTCAATCATGAAAGAATACAAACATGCGATTGTAAAGGACTGGAAGCAAAAACCTAATTACCAAGTGAAAAAACAAACAACCAAGAGTAGAATTCAGCCACCTCAAGGCTGGGCAAGATGTATAAGTGGAAGCAATAGACAGAATGACCCTCATAGAAAGCCATCTCCATTCTCCTCAAAGTGAAAATTATGTTTATCACAGTGCATTGATTAGGATCAATCCGGGCCTGCAAAATGTTTGCCTCGGACGAGGGACTCACATAGTTCAGAAGACAAAGCAATTCCAGAACCATGGCAGGTAAATGCACAGCTTCGACAATGTGACAGTGTCACAATGGCATAACCTTTTGTGTCAATTTCTGATAAAGCTGCAGTAATTACCATAAATTACCACTGAAAGATTTAAAAAATGTACAAGAAAATTAGTGATATTTTTAGGATTCCAGAGAGTCCTAGGAGCTTGATATGCACATAGTCTTATGAGTAAAATACCTCCTGAAATTCTAATATTTTCAATTATATATAATTATATATACATCTGCGTATGTGCATATGTGTATGTGTGTATTATGAAAAGCTATGAGATATTTATGAAGTGAGAAGGCCGTATGAGTCAGTTTGGGCTGCCATAACAAAATGCCACAGACTGGGTAGCTCAAACAACAGAAATTTATTTTTTCACAGTTCTGGAAGCAAGAAGTCTGAGATCAGGGTGCTAGCATTGTGGTGTTATGGTGAGGTACTCCTCCTCCCTTTGACAGCCTTCTTCTACGTATATCCTCACAAGGCAGAGCACACTCTGGCATCTCTCCCTCTTCTCATAAGAGCTCCCATTCTTTCAGATCAGAGTTTCCCCTTAGGATCTTATATAACTTTAATCATCTCCTTAAACACTTTGTCTCCAATACAGTCGCATGGGGTGTTAGAGCTTCAGCATAAAAATTCTGGAGACAATTCAGTCCACAGCAAAGGTAATATGCAAAAATCACATGCTAAAATTAAGGTTTACTTATTATCAGATAAATTCTGTTTATTTTCATGGATACAGGAAGCAATAACAAAGTAATAGGAACAAAATTACCTACATTCCTACCTCCAGGGGCAAATGCTCAGTATTATGGCAGATTTCATTACAGTCATAGTTCTGTAAGTGTTGATTCTGTAGAATAAGACTTTAAAATTTAACATTACAACAAACTTTTTATCTTAATAAATTTTACCTAAACATCATTTTAATAGCATTAAAATATAATCAATGAATACATGATCAAAAATTATCTTTGAATAATAGACATTAATGACAATAATTGCTTCATCTTTTGTCAGTGTGTCTGTCTACTCTCTATCTTGTTTTTCCTTAAATGGAGGATACATTAATGCAGTATATCAAGTTCCCCTTGGTAACTATTCCCATATTCTGTCTTTTTATGCCAGAAACCTTCAGTGTGCCCAGCGTCAATAATTACCACAAATGTGGCCCATGTAACTCAGACTACAGATACCCTCTGTACATGGACATCCCAGTGAGCCCTGGGCATATGGGACCTCTTGCTGATATTGGTCCTCTCTCTTTGCACCAGTGGGTTGTATAGTATTCTAATGTTCTCTGTGTGCCTCAACCTGAAAACATTTAGCAAGTTTTGCTTAGAATTTATGTTCTAAAGATACTATGATGTGTGAACCTAAAAATAAAAAAGCCATAATGAGACATGTGAGTTTTTATTGGGTATCAAAAGTTTCAAAGAGCACAGATTTGGGTAGAAACCCAAATACTGTCTCACTTGTAGAGTGAAGGTGCAAGGAGTTTTATGAAGGAAAGGAAAGAGGAAAATTACATGAGTTGAAATTTTTCTGGGGCACCTGGGTAGCTCAGTCAATTAAGCGTCTGACTCTTTATTTTGGCTCAGATCATAATCTCAGGGTTGTAGGATGGAGCCCAGGGTGGGGCTGCTGCTCAGCAGTAAGTCTGCTTCAGATTCTGTTCTCCCTCTGCCCCTCACCCTGCTAACATGTGTGGCCTCTCGCTCTCTCTCTCTTAACACCCCCTACCCCCCCGCCGTGGGTGTTAATTGGTTAAGCTACTCTGAATTATACATTGATTGACTACTGATTCTATTTGCAGAATGTCCTCAACCATCAGTCTTGAGACCAGGAAGTCCATTTCCCCTACTGACTTCTCGAGCAATTGCCCAACACATTTGCCAGAGGGTTTGGCTCAGTTCAAATGAAGATTGGGTAGGGCAGTTTTTCTGCAATGGCCACTCTGGCTCTATATTAAAATGGCTTCAGTCATGTCAATTTTTCACAAATGAACATATTTGTTAGCAAAACATACCCCTTATTATGTTAGACTTCCTGAAGTATGAATAAAGGAACAAAAGTTTTCAATGGTGCAAATTACAAGAACTTTTTCTTTTAAGCTATGACAATTCACACCTCCACATTATGGACTGAAGTGTATCCCCCAAAATTCATATCTTGAAACCCCATAGTCCAATGTGACTGTATTTGGAGACAGGGCCTTCAAGGAATCAATTAACGTTATAGGTGCTGCCCTAATCCTAAGGAACTGATTTCTCTATAGGAAGAAGAGATGACAGATGTGCACATGCCAAGAAGAAAGTCCTGTGTGGACACAGTGAGAAGGCAGTCTGCAAACCAGAAAAAGATGTCTCTAGAAACCAACCCTGCTGAAACCTTCATCTGAGACTTCCAGATGCCAGAACCGTGTAAAAATTAGTTCTGTTGTTTAAGTCATACAGTCTCTGATATTTTGTTATAGCATATTGAACAGAAGAAGACACTCATCAACAAAGTACGATTTTCATTTTCCCACACAGATCCCTAATCTTGATTCACACAGTAAAAGGAGAGATAGTGGAAAAGAATGAAAAAAAAAAAAAAACAAGTTAAAATAAACAACTGTGGGGCACGTGGGTGGCTCAGTGGGTTAAAGCCTCTGCCTTTGGCTCAGGTCATGATCCCAGGGTCCTAGGATCCTAGAGCCCCACACGGAAATCTCTGCTCATCAGGGAGCCTGCTTCCCCCCGCCCCTGCCTGCCTCTCTGCCTGCTTGTGATCTCTGTCTCTCAAGTAAATAAATAAAATCTTAAAGAATAAAAAAATAAAAATAAGAAAAAAAATAAAATAAACAACTATAATATCCGTGATGGTATATAACATCACACACTATAGATGTGTACGTATTTGTGTGTATATTCATAGCAGAGGTTTCACTAAAAAAAAGAAAACTGATTTCAAATCAGTTAATTGTAAGTACCAGTTAGCATTAAGTTCACCTGCATGATTTCTAAAATCAGAGAGATTGGAACTATTATCTTCCAAGTATATTGCAATGCCAAAGCAAGTAATAGTTTAAAGAAAAGAGACAACAACATAATTTTAGAGATTTTTTCTGGAGTTAATGATTAAGTAAATAAAGAACAAATTGTGAAACATGTTTTGTCAATAAAAATAGCTTAACATATTTTAGAAAAAGTGAATTGATTTTTGAGATTGAAAAGCATTCTCAAAAGCTACCAGTAGATGGTGTGACAGGAGTAATCAAAATTGAGGAAACATACATAACGTATTTTCTTAATAACCACTCTTCAATTTTTTTTGTTCAAGAGTATTTTTAATAATATAAATTAATACGAATAACTGTCTATATAAAGTTTACCTCAATTAGCTCTAAACTACTTTATGATTTCCCAGCTCATTCAAACACAAATAACAAAAAGGATATAACACTTCATTTTTTCTTTTTCATTAAGTTCTACACACACACGTCAAAGCTTTCTTCCCTGAATGTACCTAATACTTCATATAGAATATATGCATATTATACATTCATCTTTTTTCTTTTGGTACAGCATATCCACTTCTATAAATCTGTGTAAATATAATCCATATTGGTTTGTGAGAAAATATTGTCATTATATTAATGCTTATAAATGCATTACTAGAATTAAATAATATATTGTTATTCCTTTAGTATTAATAATATGTATCTTTGATACATATATCTGTATCTGTATCAAAGATGATATATAGTATCAAAAATCCTATATGTATCTAATAGACTCAGTTTCAGCTATGACTATTTCATGATACATGTCCAAAATCAAAACAATAATATATGAAATAGAAAAGAACAACTGCTTGCACACCCAAATATTCTACTTTGTGCGATTGCCACAAAAATTTCCTGTCTCCTCTGTAGCTGGCCTGAAAAAATGACAATTACTAGATTGTGTTGTGCCAAGTAAACACAATCGTTTTCATAACAGAACTTTGTTTTTCAGGTTCCCCCTCCTTTTTCTTTTTAAAACAACATTATTTCTTATCTATCTATCATTTCTTATCTATCATTATTTCTTATCTATCTCTGATGGAATGAACATCACCATTCCCCTAATGGCCTATGGGCCATTTTATAGGTCATTTAAGTTTTATGCTGAATTTATACACAAGGTTTATCGATTGTGATGCTCAGAAATTTTCCGAGTGCTAAACCTACCAACTTCTGCAGAGGATCATACTTCCTACTTCTCTTCTGAAGTAAATTACAGCCCCGTGATCTGGTTTTGATTCATTACTTTGTGAAGATTTATGAATCAGTACAGGGACTTATTATAATTTTTTTAACTATGCAGAATTTGAACCTTATTAATTAAATAAATAAATATATATTTAAATTAGTTTATATTATTATAAATTATTACATACATTATATTATATATTATATCACTATAAAATTATATATAATAATTTAAATTATTAAATAAATAAATAAATATTTATTAAGACTATAGGACAATGCCTGGTACCTTGGAAGTACCTGTCCAAGTACTCACAATTTTCTATTACTTAACCACTCACTAGGCTTGACTAACTTTAATCAGGCTTCTGTCCTCCTCTTAAAGCCCTAAACTTTGGTTCATCCTATGTTTAAGCAAGAACTAAGGTACAGAACATGCCCTTTAATAGCTCATTCCCAGAATCTCCTGACCACAGAAACATTTCCTGTCGAGGCACTTGATTTTGCCTCCTGCTCATCCAGACCGCTTGCAGTACTCCCCACAAAGTTCCTGCTAGTTTTGCTTACTTCTACCTGTGAAATGAAAGCCTTTCTCTGAGAATATGGCAATCCTGAAGTCACAGTGTTCTCCCTATTGTAGGGGCCTTTCAAAATAATGTCTCTTCTTGTCTAAGTGATGGTTTTATTTTGACATACCATATGATTATTTGCTATTGTTATCAGTATCCATAAAGATGATTCTATGAATTTTTGAATTTTTAATATATTAATAAAGTGTGCTGATTTATTTTTTAAGGTTGGTCCATGTTGATTTATTCCTACAAACTTCAAAACATGATACTAGTGTGCTTCTCATTATATTTAATTCAGTCAGTACCTAAATAAGGTGAAATATTTGAAATTGCTGGCATTCATTTATTTGACCTATAAAATTGGCAATTTCATATGATTCAGCCTAAAATATTGATAACATAGTTTCTTTTTACATTCACATTTATGCTGATTAATAAACTGAATTAGGAAACTTCTAGTATTTGTTGTTGCTATTATGTTCCTCTTGAGTTACTTATAAGCAAGAGAAATACAAATATGTCAGGAACATCTTGACACTGTGTTGTTCTCATAATGTAATAAAATTTTCTACTTTTGAAACAAATTATAAGGCAATGTGGAAATTTCTTAACAAACGTATAATTCAATTAGCTAAAGTTGTACGTTGTTACTATTGGTTGTCTGAAAACCATTCATTACATCCTCTTCTTCTAGTGGTTATCACTAAATGTCTGACATGGAAATATAAATGCATTATTTAATAATATGTGGAACTAATTACTCACCAGGCAGTAAGCTATGCCTTCTTTTCTTTCTGTTACACAAAACATCCTCTACAATTCACCATTTGATATCACATGAGGTAATATTTTATATTCTGTTGCTTTTCTTAATATTCTTTTTTTTAAGAAAAAAAAGGCTTAGGTTTACAGCAAAATTGAAAGGAAGATACCAAGATTTCCTTTAGATTCTCTGACCCCACTCATGTATAGCTTCCCCCATCATCAACAACCCCCATCAGAGTGGCACTTTTTTACAATTGATGAACTTACACTAATGGATCATAATCACCCAAAGTCCATAGCTTACATTAGGGTTCACTCTTGTTGTGGGTTTGGGCAAATGTATAATGACATGTATCCACCATTATAATATACAGAGTGTTTTCAATGCCTTTAAAATCCTCTGTGCTCTCTCCTATTCCTCTCCCCTCCCCCACCCCTAGCAACAACTGCTCATTCTTCCAGCTCATTTTGTAAGGCCAAATTCAGGATTAGATTATATTACTTGCTTAAAATGGTGTTGATTTTTGTTTTTGTCTTGTTTTTGTTTCTTGCAGATATGTCAGTTACTTTGGATATAGTTGAATTTTTAGAGTAGTGTTTTCATGACTATACAGGTAGAATCTTAGCATATTCTTCATTGTAGCTTTTATTTAGCACTATCCCTAAAGTATTCTTTCTGGGGGTCAATACTTAATACCACAGGTGTTTAATGCAGTCTGTCTTTCTTGATTATTCAAAACTCTGCCAAAGTTGTTTGTAGGGATGCCTACATCCCTACATCCCATTCAGTCGGTTAAGTGTCTAACTCTTGATTTTGGCTCAGGTCATGATCTCAAGGTTATGAGATTGAGACCCACATCAGACTCCACACAGGTTGTGAAGATTGCTTAGGATTCTCTCTCCCTCTGCCCCCACCCACATCCTTTCTCTCTCTCTCTCTCTCTCTCTCTCTCACACACACGCACACACACACACAAAATCAGTTTTTATTCCATTTAAAGATCCCTGGTAGTCATTCTACTAATGGTCTGCAGAGGTTTACTCTAAGCATGCACAGCTTAGAATTTCAGCAGTCAGTACTCAAGAAGGCCTGTGTGCAGGCTTGTGGGTCTCTTTGCCTAATCTCTCCTTTCTACTACTCTATCCCTCTATCCTTCTAATTTGAGCAATCTCAGTATTCCCAATCACTATCTCCTCAATTCACTGAGATTTCCTCCTCTGGATCGTGTCTGGGAAGTGTATACAATTGGAAACATAGGCAAACAAAGGGCTCATATGATCTGTTCTCATATTACCTTCACGCTATCTTCACCCTTTTCCTTTATTCCCTATCCCTGACAACTGTCAATCTACTCTATTTCTGAAGACTTTTTTTTTTTTAGTCCCACATATAGGTGAAATGGTAGAGTATTTCTCATCCTCTGTCTGACTTATTTCACTTACATAATGCTGAATAAGTTCTAGAAAACCTAACGTACAGCATGGTGACTACTGGTAACAATATTGTAAGCTTTACTTGAAAGTTGCTAAGGGAGTGAATCCTAAAAGTTCCCAAACACACAAAAAAAGTTATTATAACTATGTGAAATGATGGATATATTAACTAACTTTGTTGTGGTAATCATTTCACAATATATACATATATTAAATCATCTGTCAGGTACCTTAAACTTATATAATGTTATATGTAAATTATATCTCAATAATAAAAACCAATAAATCTACACTTCATAAGGATAGATAACTAGGCTTTTTTTTTTTTTTACAGGGGTCTTATAAAAGCTAGAATTATATGAAGAAGGTTTTTTGTCAAGAATCCATGAAAAATAGATCTGATGCCTTCAAAAACTTTAGGTCTCAAAGGACACTGGGATAGTTTGGAGGGGGTGTGGTAGGGACTATTTTCTTTTGAAGTGCTCTGTTTCCCAGTACATATTATGAAGCACAAAGGGACTCAGGAATGTGAATTCTGAATGTAGGAAATGTCAAGGACTTGGAGAGCTGTAGAAGGGCCAGAAAACTGGGATATCTCTTAGAACTATTAAAGGGCAAGAGTGAGTCAGGGGGAATGCAGGTCTTCCAGGGTTATTCCTTTAGAGTGAACATCAAATATCAACACCTCACTTATTAAGTAAATCTCTTCCTTCTAGATTAACAAACCTTAAAAACCTATGTTGGGCTTTGAGAGGTGGAAGAGACATAGAAAGTGGTTTAGAAAAAATGAAATCACATTAAGTTTTCTGATCCCATCAGAGATTATTTATATTCTCTGAGGGATTATGGTGGGATAATGTGAGGAGTTGAGTGTGGTCCAAGTTGTCTAAGTGTCTATCAAGAAGTTTATAGAGTGCTCATCAACTGGGAGTGTCACTTTACCCAGTATGCTGGAGGGCCTGTATGAACAGACCCTTCTGAGAGATCGCCAAGACTTTGAAGTTTGTTGGATTTTCTCTCTTTCTGGACAAACTTTAGCCCAATTTTGTTTCCTTTCAATGCCTAGGGTTATACCAGTCCATATGAAAATGTAAAGAAGTCAAAGGAAGCTTGAAGGCTTGAAAATGGGTTTGAAGGATTTGAAGGGTAGGAAGACGGAACAAGGAAGCTGGAAGTGCACTTGAGGTTGGGGTAGTAAAGGAGCAACAGTTGAGAGGGACAAGTTATCCTTGAGAATTTCAACAGGCTCAAATAAATACATTGAAATTACTGCTTTGCTGATTAAATTTAGATTGAGAAAGGGACTTTTAACTTCCATATACTATAAGAAATAAGCAAATCATGGGTTGTAAATGGCAGACCCTAAGAATGCCAGGGAAGCCATTTTACTTCTAAATTATCCTTAGAGAAATTGTTATTTTTAGAGGTACTAACAAAATTAGTACTGTAGCTATAGAAGATACAGTCAGTGGGCAGGGAGAGGGTACACAGAGTTACCCACAAATAATTAAGTCAAAGATATTAACTTAAAGGGCCACAAGGCAATCCCAGTCAAATAATTCCCTTGCACAATCCCATCACCAGGGACCCAAGGAGCCAAGAATACACTTCTCACACAATTCCTAGTATGTAGAGTTGAAGAAAAACAGAAGAGCTTATGCTAAAAGGCCAAGAACAAGTCTCCTTGCCCAAAGGAATCAAAGTAATTCCTTACCGTGTTTCAACAGACGAGATGTCCATAGCACTGGCTTCAGAGTTTAACTCAGCAAAGCATCCCTGATCTACTGAACAAGAGAAAAGTTCAGATCACTTACAGTAGGCAGGGTCTCTAGGTGCGGTCCACCCTTGATCACAGTGATGGGAATACAGAGCCACCAAATCAAACCAAATCTGCAATTAATAAGAAGATATTATATTTGAAAAAAAAACTATTTTAGTAAGAAGAAAACTCCAACAAAATATCTGCAAGCATCTTAAAGATCAGGCATATGGGAGCTTTCCTTTTTTGGGGGGATTTTCCTAAAGTCTGTTGATACTTGGTAGGGGCAGTTCTCCCCTACTGCCTAACACTAAGGAAGCATATATGTTCAGGATTGTTTTGATCCTTGTGTACAGAATATAAGCTAGTATGAGGTAACTATAAATTCTGAAGGCCAGTCAGTGCATCATGAACATATCAGTCAAGGTTCTCCAAAGAAACAGAACAACAGAATGTATTTAGGGGGAAACAGATTTATTTTAAGGAATTAGCTCATGGGATTATGGAGGCTGGCAAAGTCTAAAATCAGCAGAGTGGGCCAGCCAGCTGGAGAACCAGGGGAAAACTCATATTATAGTTCAAGGCTGAAGACCAATTGTTGGAAGGTTACTTTCTTGTTTGGGGAAGGTCAGTTTTATGTTCTATTTGGTTCAGTTGATTGGATGTAACCCACTCAAATCATGGTGGGCAAACTTCTTTACTCAAGATTCACAATTTCAATATTAATTTCACCCCAAAACGTTCCCAAAGAAACATCAGAATACTGCTGTTTATTTTATTTTTTTAATAAGATTTATTTATTTATTTTAGAGAGAGAAAGAGAGCATGACTAGGAGGAAGAGGTTGAGCAAAGGGGGAGGGAGATGAGCTGGGAAAGAATCTCCAGCAGACTCCATGGTGTGCATGAAGCCTGACTCAGGGCTCAATCTTATGACCATGAGACCATGACTTGAGCTGAATCCAAGAGTCAGACACTTAATCCACTGAGGCACCAAGGCACTCCTAGAATACTGTTTGACTACATATCTGAACACAGTGGCCCAGACACATTTGACACATAAAATTAATTATCACCATAGATACAAAGATTTTTCTTGCCAGTCTCTCCTCCCTAATGTGGTGTGACTCATGTAGTCATGTCCTTAGGATTACCCGAGGTCTTATCTATATAGTCAGAATTCCAGACACTTCTACTTACTATTCTAATTCATTAAACCTCAGATAATGGACATGAATTTACAATTTTAGTCAGTCTCCCAAGGGGCATAGAGATAAAGATGGTCATGCACCTTCCTTTGAGAAACAATGTTAGTGATTTTCTTTTGACATTCAGTGTTTAATTAATGCTTTATGGAGTCACGGAGATTTTAAGAACCTACAATTGCCCATCACAGTCATGTTTAATAGTCTGGAAATAACATGTCATGATCTATAATATTTTTTGAATCCATTAGTTTCTTTTCCTTTTTTTTCATCACTAATTTACTGGGTTCATTATGCTTACATTTTTTTTTATCTCTCTGTGTAGTAAGACCTATTAAATGTGAACCCTAAATATCATCTCCTGTAGACATCCTTTGAGCTGCCTTATTTACTCAGTGTTCAGTTAAAACTGTCAGTGAATGAGCTAAATGGTGATACCAAAAGATTTTAGCAATTTGCTCACTAGAATATATATGCCTATTTTACAAAAGATATGCATAAAATTGTCTACCCAATTCTAACTAAAAAGTAGAAATAAAAAGTTAATAATATAAATATATAAATATATGTGTATTAATTAAAACAATATAAAGTATTTATATTGATTTAAAATATTAGAAAATATATATTAATTTAACAAAATACTCAGTGGTTTGGGTTATATTATAATTAAAAGACTATTTTTTAAATATTATATCAAATTACTTTAATTGCCAACACAGGGACATTTAAGACAAATGACCAATAATAAATATTTATTACAACATAAAATATAAAATATAACATTTATGATAGTTATTTGGTAAAATTTCTAAACCTTAAAGTTCCCTGTAGTGTTTAAATAGATATTATATACGTGCAGCTTATGTGCAGCTACATAAAATAATGCTAATGTTAATTACATTTTCAGCAAAATCAACATTTATAATATTGGATGCT